>LIEC01012064.1:93286-106703 GCA_001925005.1 Drosera capensis
TTTTTTTTTTTCCCCCCCCCCCCCCCCCCACCTGTGTATATATCATTAATGACATTTACATGAATCAGGCATTGTACATTGCATTGCAAGTTGCATAATTATTTACCTGGCTTTTGTATTCTAGTTAATGGCATACTCAAATAACAATTTGTCTTCCAACGTCCAATTCTAGTTAATGCCTACCACTGCAATCGTGATACAATGGCTTCCTTTTCTTATGTTTATCGCAGGAAGCTGCGAAGGCTTTGTCGGGATTGGAACAGAATCCTGCTGATTCTAACTCTGACCCTAACTCTCTCAAAGGAAAGATAAGGCCCTTGACTGAGTCTCTTCTGAAGCATGGATTGATACAACATAAAGATAAAGATGTCAGAGTGCTGGTGGCCATCTGTTTTTGTGAAATTATTAGGGTTTTGGCACCCGACCCATCACTTAGTGATAATATATTTATGGTAATGATCGAGCTCTGCATTCACTAACTATGATTCTATGTTTGAGATGTCTAAGTTACTTTTTATTTGGCATGTGCAGGAGATATTTGAACTTTTTGTTATAATGTTTAAGGAGCTGGTGGATACATCCAGCCCCTACTTCCCTTGGCGGGTTAGAATGTTGGAGACTGTTGCTGCACTTAAATGCTGTGGGCGTCTTCTTGATATTGATTCCGAGGATTCTGCTGAGTTGATACTTGAGATATTCCGTACATTCTTTAATGTTATAAGGTGGTCGCTGTATTCTTTTTTTTTTTTTCAACTGTTACATCTCTAAAAGATTGTGCATGTGCTCTCTGAAATGCACCTGAACCATGTCTCTGGTTCTTCAATGCCCAGTTTTTGCACACTACTTTCATCTATTGCTTCTTCATTTTTCCTAGACATGTTGCAGAGAGATATGGTACTGTTTCCTGTTGTACAGAATCATCAGACAGGTTGATCTTAACCTGGACACAATGTCCTTCATTGAAATTGACCTCCTTTTCTTTTCTCTTAAATCTTATTTTCTTTCTCTTTTTCCTTCTTTGGAGCTGTAGTGCTCATTTTTATCTTTTAGTTGATCTTTCTAACGCATCCCTATGCATAACTCTTCGATTGCTTCTGTTCTCCTGCTTTATTGCATGTGTTTGTTTGGGCACTGATGCAACTAAATGCTAGTTTTCAGGATAGAACATCAGCAGAGTTTGTCCCGTTGCATGGTGTCCATAATGACACTACTAGTACAAGAAGAAAAAGAAACTTCTCCACCTCTACTGGATCTAATCCTGCAAAATCTCAGACATAAGGGAAATGTAGGTTTCTACTCGCTACCCAACTCCTTTTTTCCATGGGCAATTAAATATTCAGGGTCTATCTTGTGGTGGATATGAATGATATATGTTAACATGCATTCAGGTTCGGATTATCTGACAAGAATTAAAATGCAGGTAACAATTTTGAACGAACCAAGTGTATGATCTGATTCCTTAGTTTTTTATTCTCTGGCATGCCCTGCAGTTGTGTATATCATCATATGCTTTAATAATTCGTACAGCACGATGGATAGACTGATTGTATATTTACATGATACTCACCCCTTTAGAGGAAGAGGTAGGGTGTGTTAACAATTCTCAGCTTTCCACTCATAGCCTTTTGTTTAGTGTCTTGGCCTTTTGTATTAGCCGGTGCTTCATAGTGGGATTGGGTATGCAGATGCACTTTTTTTTTGATTTTGTGGGTAACATGCATTTGTGTTTGTGCGGAGTGTTCCTTGGTAGCTCTAGCTTTAGCATCGGATGAGTTGGTTCTCTGATGTGTGAATTGTTTATGCATCAAGACTTTGCTGGTTTTATTGAGGTTGGAGGTGCATGGCAGGCCTTACACTGGAAGGTTTAGGAATTTACTATATCTTTAAGGAAAACTCTCATGCTTAACATTCTTAATACATTTACATATAATGAGCTCATCTCAGAGATTACAACTTCAACTGAAAAGGATGTTATAGTTCTTCGAACTTCTCAGCTGATCCTGGCATCAAGCGCAAGTCTTGAGCATATTTCATTTATTACTTGTGTATCCTCTCTCTATCAAACTCAAGCTAGCTATGATAAATGCTCTATTTTAGCAATTATAGTTCATATGCATTTATACACTGACCATAATTCAGGGGTTAGGAAAGAAAATCAAGCCTGCTGAAGTGTAATTAGTTTTAGAAGATTGACAAAGCGATAGTTGAATAAATTGAATTTTTGCTCTGTGCTGCGTATAAATATAGAGAAGGATGAACTCAGCACTTAGTTACCTGATTATTAGTAATCCCGATTTTTTAACATTTTATCGGTTTTAAACTTGTAATTTCAATGATTTTTTTTTAAAAGAAAAAACAGGTTCCAGGTTCCAAATGAATGTTGGATCATTCATCTTATCTATTGATAACTTATTTCTCCTTTTCAGGGTCCACCTTCAGCTGCTCGTCAGCTAGCTGTTGATCTTATTCAAAATTGCATGGGGAAAATCAGGCCTGCTGTTTGCAGGTTTCTGACATTGTGTATTTTGGAGAAAGATGGCATGAGAAGCAAGCTCAAAGAGTCATATCATGATGTCATATACGATATATTTGGCTGTGTTCCTGATATGCTTCTCCCAATCATTCCATGCATAACCCAAGAGTTGCTGGTATGCTTACTAAGTTACAATCTTCTGTCAGCAGTGAATTCTTCTTCTTCAAACAATGATGCTTTGCTTTTACCTCATTTTCTATTTCTGTATTTGCTTCTTTTTATTTTTTATTTTATTTTTTTTCTTGATACTGACTCATTGACTACATTTTAGGCTGAACAGGTTGATGTCCGCTTGAAATCAGTTAACTTGATAGGAAGACTTCTTGCGCTTAGTAAAGGGAATTTCATGGATGAGCGTCACCAATTGTTTGATGATCTTCTTAAAAGGTTCTCCGACAAGGTAGCTGAAATTAGAATTAATGCCATTTGTGCTGTTTAAGGCTTGCTATTCGGCAAATCCCTTGATGATTGACCATAAGCGTGTTCTCGGTAAAGTTCTTGTATCCTTAATATCTTTTATTAATATATCAATTTCCTTGGATTTATTCCCATTTCCCATTTCTTTTTGTGATCACGTTTCTACCAACAGCTTCCTTTGAAGGTCGATTGTTAGATTCAGATTACAGAGTTCGGATGGAAGCAGTTATTGCTGTTTGTGACATTGCCAGATCCAACTTGAGAACCTTCCCTGGTGAGCTTTTAGTTCGGGCTGCTGATCGGCTTCGTGATAAGATGGTAATGAAGAAACACTTGAGATTATCTCTTTGTCTTTCTTTATGTGCTTCTATCTGATCCCTTACTCATTGTCTTATAATGAAGTGGAACTAATTACATAATCGACAAAGTACACATAACATACCAACTAATGATAGTTCTATTTTCCCTTATTGAACTGCTATAGATTATAAGTATTTCACCAAAGCTTAAGACATAAAAGTGGTGTGCTCAACAGACTTAAGTATCCATACAATTGCATGCAAACTGTTTGTATTCATATTTGAAGGTTTATTTGATTGCGCTATGCTCCATTTTTCTTTCTTTAAGCGGCTTGATGATGTGCTAAATTTGTCTCCAGGTTCCAACCAGATATGCGAGCTTATTTGTCTCTTTGGAAAACCAATAAGGTAACTTATGCTGTCAATAGGGGATACCTAATATATATTTACATTGCAGCACATCCTCTTAAGGCATTCTTGTATTATGTTGCCATTGGTAATGAAGCAGAATCATTGCCACAAGCACATCTATGTATTTCAGTATTTGTTCAATGTTCTATGGGTCATGTCACTTAACCGGTAGCCTGAACTCATATTGATGAGTTTTGTTCAAGGCAGTGAAACAGACTTTTGTAATTTTTTTTATTAAACTTAACAGTTCTCTTCTTAAACTCTTAATTAGTTCTTCAATTATAAGCACAATGGGAGTGGTGATAGAACACTGACGCGGCAGAGGATGCTATGTTGAATGCAATTATCAAGAGACTGTCTTTATCCTTCACCAATCGTGATGATGCAGAGGAATGTTTTCAGAGATTAAACAAAATGAAAGATCTTACAATTGCCGAAGCATTGCTTAATCTGCTTGATGAATCTGATCTCCAAAAAGCCCTGAATTCAAGAGTGTGTTACCTTCCTCCCCCTCCCCCTCCTCTCCCTCTCCCTTCTGAGGCATACAAATACAAAAACACGCACGCTCTCAGACGAACATTAATATGCTGCTTTAGTTCCATCATCTTTTGTGAAGTTTTCTACTTATTGAGCTGTGTTGTTTTGCTACATTAATTTTCCTTATAATGTTCTAAGCAGTTTTTTTTTTTTTTTTTGTTGTTGAGAAATGACTAAATTTACTTTAGCGAGGGCTTTTATGTTATGTCCAGATTTAATTTTATAAATTACTTATAGTGTGGATGTTATCATGTTTACATAAATTCTCGCCACACAACGTGCAATTTATGTTCATGAGCAAAAATTTTACATATTAGATAATCAAATTTCTGGTCGGGGCTGTAGCATATTATTTTGTTGATTAGTGTAATTGGTTCCCTAAGCCCTTATTAGGTCGGCAAAATTCAGAGTTGCAGCAAGTTCCTCTTTTAACTCTTGAAATTTGCTTTGTGTATGAGTGTCGTGCACGTGCTATCTTGTGCGTTTAGAGAAGGACCAATCTCTATACCTAAAGTTCTGAAGGACTAATCTGCTGAAAGTGATCTAATGGTCAGGGTAATATAGCTCATTTTCCCATGATGTAAATGCCTTTTCTTTTTCTAAAAAGTCGCGCTAAAAGGAGTTTTGATGCATCAAGGTATATGGTCGAGGCTGTTGAGTGTTGGATGTTCTGATATTTGACTAAGGTTTTTTTTTCTAGTTCTTTTTTATGCTAAAGGTAACGATCTCATTTTACAGGATACATTTCTGAGAAGAATTGGAGATAAGCACTCCTATAAGTTTTTGGATTCACTATCACAGAAATGTGCTTGTAGCTTATTTGGATCCGAGCATGTATACTGTATCATTGATCACATCATCAACAACAAAGGGTGGGATTCCTTGCCAAGGGTGCCTGCTATGAACCTTCTTCAGGTAAGATGCACCAATTGAATGAATGAGTCTGATGCAGTTGAGTATTAGGGCGCCAAACAGTTGAGTATGAAATGCCACAGGGACATCAAAGTTTACATGGAAATTAGCAAATGGATAACTACAGGAGGATGGCTGTTTTAACTTGTATGTCGAACTTGGAGAGTACGTCAACATAGAAAACAACCATCGCCACTTGACTACACCGCCTCTCAGGTTGGTGTGCAAGGAAAAATCAGTTTTCCATATTTAACCAATTTTTTTCCTCCTGAGATGGTCCTACATCGTGCAGAATGTGATTCATTAAGGATGCTATAATCTGCGATTTTTTCCCCTTTATTATGGAAGCATAGTTGATATCTCAAGTTCTTAAACTCTTAGTTCAGAAAATTAATGTTCTTTGCATGAATTAGGTTATTATTTCCAATTTTCCATCGCTTATGAGAGGTTCTGAAAGCCAATTCAAAGAACTGATATATTAAAGGGTGATTCAGTAACGGGCGTTAAGCTACTTCAAATATTATCAAAGGCAGCTCCTTATATCTCTATGTCATTGAGGTAAACTTTCCTCATTTATCTATATTTGCACCTCTGGTTTTAAGTTTCCTCTGTAAAGGTACAGTCTGCATTCTTGTGCCCTGTAGCATGGAGTCCATCTCCCTTTTGATAGTCAATGGTTGATAACTGTGTGATTTCTTGTCTGCAATCTCGTTTGAGCTTAGTTTCTCTTGTTCTTTATGTCATGAATTGCATGCGTGGTGTTACTAGGATCTTGAAATGCCACCAATTTATATATTTCATATTCCTTTCTAATGATCGTGGAGCAATTTCGGTTTGTCAACTAATTCTAAAGATTTGGTCTATCTCTGACATGGCAGTTGAAAGGTTTGCCAAACGAAGTAAGATTATTGGATATGTTGAGAGGCTTTGGAGAAGTGAATGATTTCATTGATAACAAAGAGTAGTATATATACAACATAATACACTAAAATAAACTATATTCTACACTCCCCCGCAAACTGGAGCATATATATCTAATAAACCCAGTTTGGAGGTGAAACGACAATGAAGAGATCGAGATAAAACTTTTGTGAAGATATCTGCAGTTTGATTACCAGCTGATACATGCTGCAGCTGGATTTTCCTCTGTTGAACCTTTTTACGTATAAAATGACAGTCCACCTCTATGTGCTTGGTTCTCTCATGAAAGACTGGATTTTCGGCAATGTGAATAGCAGCCTTATTATCACAGTAGAGAGCTGGAGGATTAGGTAATCGAACACCGAGTTCAGATAGGAGACGTTCAAGCCAAGTCAACTCAAAAGTAGCTAAAACCATAGCTTTATATTCTGCTTCAGCTGAGGAACGGGTTACAACCGTTTGTTTCTTGGCTCGCCATGTAATTAGATTTCCACCAAAATATGTACAATAGCCACTGGTGGAACGTCTATCATCAGGAGACCCAGCATAGTCTGCATCAGTGTATGCTATGAGAGAGGGAATAGCTATAGGTCTATAGATGAGTCCCTTTCCAGGAGACTTCTTCAAATACCTCAAGATGTGCTCAACAGCTGTAAGATAAAACTTTCTTGGAGCATGCATGAATTGACTGACTAAACTCACTGCAAAAGATATATCCGGTCGGGTCACAGTCAAGTATATAAGTTTGTCAACAAGTCTCCGATACATATCTGGATTTGGAATAAGAATGTCCGACTCATTAGTAAAGTTGGAAAGCTTCAGATTTTGTTCCATTGGAGTGTCAACTGGTTTACATCCAAGAAATCCTGACTCTTTTAGTAGATCCAAACAGTATTTCCTCTTATTTAGAAGAAGAGACTTTCCCTGCTTAGCAATCTCAATCCCCAAAACGTATTTGAGAGTATCCAAATCTTTGGTGTGAAAATGTTTTGAGAGATGAGATTTCACCTTGACAATTCCAGTTGTATCATCCCCAGTAATGATAATATCATCAACGTAGACAAGTAGTACCACAGTCCCTTGAGAACGTCGATGAACAAATAATGAAGAATCTGCGGAGCTTTGGAGAATCCAATGTCCTGTACAACCCTGCTGAATTTCTCAAACCATGCTCGTGGAGATTGTTTGAGCCCATACAGTGACTTTCGAAGGCGACATATATGGTTCTCCCCCGCAGTCTCATATCCAGGAGGCTGAAACATGTAAACAGTCTCTGCCAAGTCACCATGCAGGAAGGCATTCTTGATGTCAAGCTGATATAATGGTCATGAACGATGCACAACAAGTGAGATCAGTACGCGAACAGTATTGAGTTTGGCAACTGGAGAGAATGTCTCTTCATAATCAATACCATACTGTTGGGTAAATCCTCTTGTCACAAGGCTAGCCTTTAATCTTTCAACTGACCCATCGGGATTGTGTTTTATCATATAGATCCAACGGCAACTAACACAAGACTGTCCTGGAGGAATGGGAACAACATCCCATGTGGCATTTTCCCATAGAGTCTGCATCTCTTCATTCATAGCAGTTTTCCACCCTGGATGTGCAAGTGCCTCTCTTACTGAAGTTGGAACAGAAATAGAGGACAAATCATATGCAAACTTTCGAAGAGAAGGGGTAAGTCGATGATACGATACAAAATTAGCAATGAGATGTAAAGTATAAATACGAGGATGTTTACGAAGGGCAATGGGTAGATCATCCGGAGTAGGCGCCATTGGTGAAGCGTGAGAAGCTGCAGGAATGATTTTATCAATTGTCTGCTTTACCCGTCTAGCATAGGTCCGAAGTGGAACAGGAGCAGATACAGGAGCAGGAACAGAAGCTGTAGTAGGAGATGGAGTAGGAGCTGATATCGATGGTGGGTCTACCTCACCAATAATAGGTTGAGGAAGTGGATTTGAAGAAGGAGAAGAACATCCCGAAGAAGTAAAATAGGGAACTTGTTCAAAAAAAGTGACATCGGCTGATATAGTAGTTTTCTGTGTCTCAGGAGAATGGCAAACATATCCTTTTTGTGTGTGAGAATATGCACGAGGGGCTAACTTATCTTGAGTAGGACCAAGACAGTGAACGAAACACGTGCATCCAAATACCCTCGGAGTGACACTGAACGAAGACTTGTCATGATATAGAAGAGAGAATGGGGATTTATTTCCTAGGATAGCAGAGGGCATTCTATTGATAAGATGGCATGCAGCAAGCAAAGCAAAGTTCCAGTATATACGAGGAACGTCCATCTGAAATAATAAGGTTCTAGCGACCTCTAAGAGATGACGATTCTTACGCTCAACAACTCCATTTTGTTGGGGAGTGTAAACACAAGAGGTCTGATGAATGATGCCTTGTTGAGAACAAATATTCTGAAACTGTGTACCCATATATTCCCGTGCATTATCAGTACGTATGACCTTAATAGTAGTAGAGAACTGAGTATGAATTTCAGAAATGAATGTACAAAACACAGAGACAACCTCAGATCTATCGTGTAACAAGAATAACCATGTCATACGAGAAAAATCATCTATGAAGGTGACAAAATACTGAAAGCCAAATAGACTTTTCAGCTTGTAAGGACCCCAGTTATCTGAATGGACTATAGCAAAGGGAGTACCACTACGAGAATGGACAACTGGAAAACTAGATCTGTAATGTTTTCCCATTATACATGTTTCAATGCTAAACTCAGAGAAGGAAAAGGTAGGGATCATGGTACGAAGGACAGACAAAGGTGCATGACCAAGTCGTCGATGCCAATCAGTACTTGAAACCGCGGAAAGAGTAGTGGGTGATGCATTCAAATGATAAAGTCCCTGAGCTTCACGACCTTCACCAATCACTGCCTGAGTCCGAAAATCCTGTATCACAAAAGAAGAAGGAGAAAATATGATGGAGCAATTGTGTTCTTTTGTAAGACGACTCATAGATAGTAAATTATATCTTAAAGAAAGTACTGAAAGTAAAGATGGGAGAGTAAGAGAAGGAGTGAGAAAGAGAGGTCCTGAACCCAATACAGGAGCGGTATTTTCATCGGCAACTGTGATGAACTGATGAGGCGTCTCAGTCATAGTAGGAATGGTGGACTGAGTAATGTGGTCTGTTGCACCAGAATCGATAACCCATGATCTGGAGATATGAGCTGATCGAGATAGAAGTCCTCGAACAGACTGAACCTCATGGGAGGAAAGTCCACCAGTGAAAATGGAGGTTGAGGGCGCCTCAACTGACACTTGCCTAACAGAGGAAGCCGATGACTGATCATCATACTCATGCTTCTTCCAACAAGTGATAATATGCGTTGATCGAGATAAAAATTCTCGAACAGACTGAAGCTCCTCGGAGGAGAGACCATTGGTGGAAATGGTCATCGAGAAGTCGACAGGAAAAAAAAATCGTCGGAAGTTTGTCGAAAACACTGTTTGGCACCGAAAACACTGTTTGGTCAACGACGATCAACATCAGTATTTGGAGCACTGTTCATCTTCGTTTCATTTCGCCGATTTCATCAAATAACCTGAAATTTGAGAATAACCAGCGGAACAATCCTGCCTACGGAAGAACCTGAGAATAACCAGCAAAACACACCAACAACCACAACCAATAACGAATTTCGTCGCCGATTTCACAAAGTGTTGCTGCGGTGTCGGAGGAGGAGGGAAGGAGAGAAGCCGGCCGGAGAGAGGTTAACCGGTCGGAGGTCGACCGGTCGGCGGTGGCGGCTATTTCGTGGAAGAGAGGAAAATTAGGGTTTTGGAGGAGGAGAGTATTTTGGCTCTGATACCATGTTGAGAGCCTTTGGAGAAGTGAATGATTTCATTGATAACAAAGAGTAGTATATATACAACATAATACAATAAAATAAACTATATTCTACAAGATACATCAATGTAAATACTCAATTCTGTTTCTTTTTTGCCTTCTTCTGTAGCATTAGAGGGTCGGTACTCTATAGTAAATACTCCAGTCTGTTTCTTTTAGATAATGGCTATGAACAAAGACAAAAAAAGGCCGCTATACATGTCAAGACTGTCTTGATTCATGTCAATCACACTTGGAAAAGCCTTTTTTAATATGTTAATGATCGTATATTCAGGTTTGTTTTTGTATATGAGTTCTACTTATTTTACCATATTTTCTTTTTGTATTTATACTTGATTTGGACATGATCTAAATATTTTATTGCGCTTGCACGCATGTGTTTTTTCGTGTCTAGTGATGTTTACCCATTGTTGGAGAGGTGGTGTTTGGAAGGGAGCCGTGCAGAGTGCAAAGCTGCTATTTCTGCTATTTCAGCATTTCCTGGCCCTTCCACGCATTTTGCTTTGATGGAGCTATGCCAGGTTGATGACACAATTCTGTCTTCATGGATTTCTTGATATTTTTCATTCCCTTCAATTGCACAATGCAAGAGCTAAGCAGCTTGTTTGTCTTTATTCTTAATTCACAGTAGTTGGACTGTACTGGTTGCTTATGCCATAACCCTTGCACCGTTGGTGCTTATGGATGAATTGTAAAAAGCTCAAATGTTGCCATACGTGGTTTTCATATGGTTTAATATGGTCAACTGAACGGATTTCTTGAAGTTATTATTTTCATTACTAAGAGTTCTCAGCTGGAAAAGTTCTAAAAGGTCAATTAAATGCAATGTACACGTTCTTGTTCGACATCAACAACCTTCTCTTGTGAACTTTGAGGAGTAATCTCAGTAGGGTTGAACTGTCAGTCTCACTTTTATAATGAGGCTCATCCTTACTCGCTGCCTGCAAATTATCATGATCCCTTTCTCCACTTTTGGGGATGATAAACTAATATAGAAGGGAAAAACCAGATTTTTAGCAAGTTTAACAAAAATCAACCTATTTGAAAAAAGGGGGAAATGCATCTGTATCCATGGTTCAAAACAGGAGGAAGGAAACTTTTGTTCAGATGGAAATATTGAAATGCATGGGAATTTGGGTGTTATCCGCATCCTAGCTCATTCAAATTTAGGTTGCTTGCAAATTACTGATTATAAGTACACCTATGGGCTCATTATGTTGTCATCTCATATGGATGTGAAGTGTGAACTTTGGATGTGCATCAGACATCCTGCATTTCTGATATATTCTTGGTTATATCGTCTGTTAAAGGTGTGCAGAATTGGGTTTACTTTCAGTGTTCAACTTTTGAAAAGAAGTGATAGAAACATTACTTTGACTTGTTCATGTTTGTTCCTTCTGTTAATATGCCCCATAACCATATCTGTCCATTGTTCAGAAACTTGTGGCTTCCCTTCACAATGGTCAGAATATCCTCACTGTCTTAAAGTCATTGAGCTTCATTGCTCGTTGTTCCATTTCTACATTTGAAGAGCAGGCAGAAGAAATCTCGTCTTGCATCATAAAGAAGATTTTTTCAGTAATATTTATTTCATAAAGTGAATATTGTGATGCTACCCTCTACTTAGACATATTAAAGTATGCTTGCTCCTAAACCATTTCTTGCCCATTTTAAAGGTCCGGTTAGATGATGCATCCACTTCATCTGATGAAAACTGCAAATCAGAGGCTTCATTCGACTGCCAAGCTAAGGTTAGGATCACTTCCTTGCTCAGCAGTGGTTAGTTTAACATAAAATATACAATATTTTGACTGCTTTGAATTGATTTTGTTGGAATTTTTAATGTCCCATGTGAACTACATAGTTGCCATCTGAAATGCAGAGTAGGCTATATGTAAGGAACAACAACAAGAGCTGAACCTTATGATCTGAACTCTAGGAAATTGCAACTGTTCGTGCTTGAAGCATGGAGTCTGTCTAAATCTTAATAACCATGGAAACCACACCATGTGCAGGAAAAAAGAAAAAGAACTGATAACTGGGGATGATGACTTTTGAACTCTTGAATCACTTGTTCAGACCACTCTGTGTGCTCTTTTCTGTGCTCTTTGATCACTTGGTTCAAACAACATAATTGATTGGTCAATTTTCTCTATGTGCTCTACTTGGCTTCCATTTCAAGCCAATAAAAAAAATTAAAACCAGAAGCTCAAGCTTGTGACTTGAGGTTTAAAAAATAGTTCTACACGTAAAAACTATAAATTAGGCGAAGCTGTTGAATGAAAGGAATAACAATCCGGAGAATAATTGTGGTATTACCCTTGCGCTGCAAGGTGGATGGGAGACTTTCTTCTTTTCTTGTTATCGACCTGCACTTGCTGAGTGAGTCGCCTTTGCAAGTAGGCTAGCATGCCTTACTGGTTAGTTTTCTGTGGAGACCTGCTGGATATATCTTAGGAGATTATACTTTGAAGTGGTCAACCCACTGGAAGTCAGCAGATTTTGGGTAAAACGAGTTATGTACAGGAACGTTATGCTTAGTTTTCCACTTGCACGGAGACTTGAGAGAGTTTCAAGATAGAGGGGAGAAGAGGAAGAGATCGTTGGGAGTAGTATGAAGTGTGAGCAGTCACCTCTCTTCTCCTTTGTTGTACTTCTTTCCAAGTCTACGATGTATAGATTCTTGCCTCCTGTAGTTAAGTTTCAAGTCATCCGGCTTGTTTATGCTTAATAATTAATAGTAATGTGTAGTTCTTGTATGTTTTTACTAACTTGAGCTGGAATAACTCTTTAATATCAACTTGTTCTTCCCTCGTTTTGACTTTATCAGGACCTTTTTTTAGTTGGTATAGAGGCGCCCATTGCGTGTCTTTAATGCCTAACTTTTGCAGATTTATGGTGTCAAGACACTTGTCAAGGGTTTTCTTCTCAATAAAGTTATGCTCGAGCCACAAGCAATCTCTCATCTTTTGGACATGTTGTTCAAACTTTTGCGGAATGGTGGATTTAGTGATGGCTCTGCTAGATGGTATGAAAAGTATGGGTGCATTCTGGGAAGTCTTTCTTTTGGATCTTTAGCTTATCTGCTTTACAATGGGTGTATTGAATTTCTTTATTTATCACAAGAAAACTTAAATGTAGTCACAATACTAGTTATGTTTTTATCGTCATGTGTCAGAGATAAGAACCTACTGTTTTTTGTACTGCAAAATGTAAAGTATATGAGGAGACCAACTGCATGACCTTGAAAGTTATTCCTGCCAATTTATTTGTATTTTTATTACTGCAGTGAGAATGATAAAGCATATTTCAGATTAGCTGCTGCAAAATCAGTTTTGTGTATCTCTCAAAGATGGGATGTACATGTTGCGGCTGAACTGTTTGTCACAACTGTTCTGATAGCGAAGGTAATGGGATCTTTATAGCGCTATCAACATGTGTTGTGTTCTGAGCTTTGTTTGTTTGTTTCTTCTTTTTTTTTGGGAGGGGGGGGGGGGGGGGGGGT
>LIEC01012064.1:106723-217670 GCA_001925005.1 Drosera capensis
GGGAGTATGTTTGGGATCTTTATAGCGCCAGCAACCTGTGTTGTGTTCTGAGCTTTGTTTTTTTTTTTTTGAGTATGTTTGGTATATTTTGAACACAGTACACGTGCAGATGTTTTTTCTTTCCTTTTTAATTACGCTTCCAAAAAATTAGCATTTATACCATTTAATTAATGTCATCTTTGCCATCTGTAATGTGCTTGCTTATTCCTAAGGTCCTCCGCCAAAATGTATTTTGCTTTGGGAGAACGTTCTGCGGTTGTTAGATAGTTCCGTGTTGTTGAGCCACTCTTCTTGGATTTTATTGTATAAATTGATGGCAGAATTCATACTTGGCCTTACTTGGACAAGAGAGAACTGTATAAAGTTTTTGGTTGAGAATAAATTTGGTCAACAAGATTCAAAATTGACTTGTAGAAAATGCCAATAGATTGGTGAGGATAGGCGTTGATTGTTTGTATAACCTCTTAAATGAAAATGGAGATAAGTGAACAAGGATCCCTACATTTATTGCTTTCTACTAGAAACCAATACGGGCATAGTCGTTATGCTATAGAATATGGTTATAATGTACCATATGATGATGACTGAAAAGATGTGTCAGGCTGCTTGATTAATTACATCATTTGACTTGATGGTTCCTGCCTTGGTTACATTTGTATTTGTCTTGTCCATATATCGTGTTTCTTCTGACATCCTTTTTTTTCTATGTAATACTGCAGGATCCTACACCTTTTGTACGCAAAATGTTTCTGGATAAAGTTCACGTGTTATTGTCCAAACGTGCTATTCCTATGAGATATGCATGCGCATTTTCATTGGCTGCGTCTGACTCTCTCAAGGATGTGCAAGATACTGTGGGTCTTTGAATCTAAAGATTGCTTTATTTGTTCTTTCTTCATGCATGGCGTCTAAATACTATTCTTACTTATGCCCCTGTTGGTTAGTCATTTAATTACCTGGGGGAGTTTATCAAGGATTACAGCAGAGCTGCTCGGAACAGGCGGACCTCACAGACAGGCAAGATCTACGGTGGATACCCCAGTATATGTAGTAGTATTCTTGCTACATGTGCTTGCACATGATATTGCTTTTCCTGTCAATGACTGTCTAGATGATGAAGTTAACATTCTGTTTTTCAGGTATTTTTAGTACTCCTTGCCCTAACATCTTTATCAGATTCTTTTATGTATATTGATGCCCTAACTGTCTAGATTTTCATATTGATTCTTTATGCAGACCACTTGCTTGTATTTTGCACTCATTGCTTACTGCTGATTATGTCGATGGGGACCGTGATTTTGTGAGAAAAACGTTCTTGTATCTAGTATGTGTCTTTCGTGCTGTCAAAAGAGCAGAGGATGCTATAGACCCACAAAAAACTCCTGTAAGTTTTTATTTGATATCTGCCTCTGATGGAGCTTTCATGCATACGTTTTCAGTTCTGAAATGCTTCAATGACCTGTTTCTTGTTTGTTAACATGGATGGTGGTTAACATTGCAGAAGCTGCACCTGTTAGCTGATGTAGGACTCACCATATTAGATGCCATTGAACCAAATGTTGTCAACAAGGCTCATGCCCCTGGTTTGGTTTTACTTCCATCATCCCTATACAGAACTAGTGTGCCCCTAAGACTTCCAGAGGTGTGGTTCTGAACTATTGCATCTAAATGATAAGTTATTTAGCCTACCTACTTATATCTTTCTCTTTCATTGGCCTGGCAATCCAAGTACTCAGTTGGATTCGGAACTCATGAAAACTTTGCGAAGCAGCTTGTCGAACCTTTCAGAGCCAAATTCAGTCAGGTTAGTCGGGTAGCTGTTCCCTGCTGTCAAGTTTGTTCCTCTTGACCTTGGGAGTATTTTTGACGATATCCTTCATATCATCATATGTTCGTTCCAGTATTGTACTTTTGACGCCAGCAGTCGTGAAAAGGTTTGCCAGAAGGTTCGAAAGGATACTGCCCAATCCAACTCATCAGAGAACAGTGTTGTTGAGTTGAAGGCGTGCAGCCAAGCCGAGTCCTTGACAAATAAAAGTCACGCTGACAGTAACATGAATGAGATGGAAACTGCAACTGCTTTGGTGGTTCGCACGAAGGCAAGACATGCTGTGATCTCTCCTGCATCCCCTGCCCCACTGGGCTTGCCAGAGAGCATAACCATATTTGAGAAAGATGAACCCACAGCTGTTGCAAGGAAAGCTCAACTAATACTTATTGACTCAGTGGGTTCAGAAGTCTCTGAAGTGGAATCAGAGGTTCTAACTCAGGAGCGTGGATTAATGCTCGTAACTTCTGGAAAGGAAGTGAAGAAAAGAAAAGATAGCTGCTCATCCTCTGAAATTCTGGATCTTCGCAAAACCAAGTTAAGGAACACTGACAGGGAAAAGGTATGTAACACAGATGCTATGCGGTACTGATATCTTGATATCAAACTATTAACTGATTTTAATATTGCTACTGGTGTCAGCTGTTTCATTTTCGCAGCAATCGTAAGTTTTTTCCCCTTTTTTTAATTTACACAAATGTTACTGTTTCATCCTTTTGGACCTTTCTGCTCTGTTCTGCATTATGTGGTTATTGTGGTACCTTATTGTTAGATGCTTTCCACATGCTACAACAGATTAGCTATAAGCATAGCCTGCATAATTCATTTGGTGTAATGAAATGGAAAGTAAGGGTACACGGTAGAATTACAGGATGAGAATATGATATGCAAATAAAAGTTTCTAACAGTAATAAACTTTGTTCTTATCACTAAGGAAGTGCCGGAAAGAAGAGAATAACAGGGTAGAAATAGGGGATGAGAATGAGGTGCAGTCAGTGTCTTGTGCATGTATGATACGACAGGATAATTGGGATTGATGTACCAAGATCTTGAATTCCTTGATGTTGTCTAATTGAAAATTGTGTTTGCAACATTGCCCTGTTTTGACCTCCAAGAGGTCACTTTCTTTGAGGCTTAGCCTCCTTACCTAAAATTAGTTGGACTGAAATTTTCTCCTTCAAGAAGTTCGAACATATATACGATATTCGAACTTGAAACAGGGAATCCTGCAGTGATCCTGGACTACTTTGTTCTCTTGAGAGCCTTAGCAAATCTATTGTTCCTTTGCAAGTCAATGCCAACGTACAAAGAGCATCCCCGAGCAAGGAAAATGTATTTATTGATGGAACCAACATACTAACAGGTATTTCTGTATTTTGAATTACATATCTTCTTGTTTGTTATTGTATTTGGGGATAGTTGGTTGCTTCAAATTGATTTTCACATCCTTTCTAAATACAACTGTGATACTGACCATGAAAAACCCCGAACCCTCATCCTGGAGCTCCACCTGACGCTAATTTTTGCTTTTCGTGGATCTTCCCATAGTTATAGCATTTCTATCATGCATTGATTTCTTGGCCTCACTCCCTTGCAGCCTCACTAATTATTCCTTGCTTTTGTGTTTAATCTTCTATCGACACATGAGGCGCTCTTGTTTACATTTGTGGTGGGATGCTTTTGAATTGCTGTGACTGAGTTGTTATTTTTGGTTTAGTTACTCATTCGAAGGATCCAGGCCAGCAAAAAGAGTCATGCGAAGGGGCTTAAAGATTCCAAGAAACCATTAGCAGTTCTAGTGCATCATGGAAACAAATCCGCAGTGAGTAGACTACTCCGTTATTTTCCTAATGCGCTGCAATTTATACTTACTCTGGATTTCCTTTTATACCAGTTCTCCTGTGATGCTCTATGTTTCGATGTTATCAATCTCTACATGAACGAAAATCAGAATACTTTATTATGAAGCTTTGATGTTCAAGCCCCCACTCTTGCTTCATTGAGTTGTTAGGAAAAGAATGTCATTAGTGCAAATACTTTGCGAAGCCCTTATTTTGTTTTGTGAAGACAACCATGACTTTGGTAGAAATTCACATTTTCTTCTTCTATACTTTAGCTGACTGCTTCATATTGCAGATTGCCTTCAGAACAAGAAGACGGAAAGCTTAACTCATATTTGGCTCCAGTATCTCGTGGAGCTGTTAATATGGGTTCAGTCGCACAGTTCTTGAATCAGGCGCGTTGCTGAGATGTATACTGTATACAAACTCTGTCAGCTTGGATACGATCCTAGCAGTAAGGACTTCTGTGCAGCCAATATGAAAAACTCATGAAATATGTCACTTGTAGATATAGGTATTAAGGCAGACTCAGAACACGCCTTCCACATGGAAAAATCTGTAATTCAGTTCTGTTATATAGCTGCTATGTTGCACAACTGAATTTTGATGGCTGCCGCTTACCGCTACTTTTGTGTTCAACTACTAGGTGATGCCTTTGTGCTTTTGTTGTCCAGAATATTTTGATCCCTTTACTGTTATGAACAATCATGATCATTTAAAAGATCTGTCAGGTTTGCTGACCATTTATGAGCTGTTGCTTGGAGCATGTAAGAGGCCAGAAGCACCTTCCTATTATGCGGACACTCAAAACCAGTGAACACTTTTTCAATCTCGAGCAGCCATGTTTCAGCTACAATTGGGTCAGGAGTGCCATCATATGCTGGCGGATTCAACGTCAGAAACCTTTCCAAGCTCCATCGCTCGCTTGATTTGCAGGTGGTTGGTTAGCTCCTGCTTGGGTAGTATTGTTACCTTGATTTATTGCTTGGGCTTCTTGTGAATTCTCTGCTCGAGAAACCAGTGGAACCTGCCTTTCCCATGTCTCTGTAACTCGAATCAGCAGTTGGCATATGTGATCAAGGCAAGCATTGGTATGGGCTTCCGTAGCATCCATAGCAACTTCCTCAATCATTCCTTCAGGTCTAACTCCTACAACATGCAGCTCTTGGACCTACATTCCACAATTCGCCTTGGCCTCTTATGTTTTTTTTGTTCAACATTAAGGACGCTTTTTATTTTAAATAACTCTTAAGCATGCGTATGGTGTCTAGTTCGGGATGTTATCCAAACCTTGCTTTGATACCAACTTTGTAATGACCCGTGAACCGAGGGGGTCTTAAGGTAAGGACTGCCTTCATTTAAATTGTCAATCCAGGATTTAAAACTAAATAGTTCTTAAAACAAATAAGAGGAGGTAGTCTTGTACAAACATGCTTTAAGAGTTTAGGCGAAAACAAAACATATGAAGGAGTTTAACAACTAAACATTAGCTTTACAACTTCTCCAAAACCTTTAAGAAGTTCTACCACTGGCGCCAAAAGCAACGCTCCAAAAACCCATAGTAGGACACCTACACTTCCAGCACCGTTAGCCTATACTCGCACCCTCCTGGAATAGACATTGAAGCTCATGATGCTTCACCCCTCGAAATACCTGATGCAATATTACATGTTTAATGAGTACAACTGTAACACCCCGGCTGACTCGGATACTCGGGCCCAGCACGCGGGTCGTCACCAAGAAACTCCTTCAGGTTCAGGACTGACCACCCATCCCAACATTACTCCACGTTAAGCACGTTTAACTGTGGAGTTTTAATGTGATGGGCTATCGAAAAGAAAGGTGCACCTTATTGGTATAGGTAGTACTATCAAACCATTTAAGCATTTCCTTGGGGTATTACAACAACACTCAGTAAAAGAACAAGGCGACATAGAGGAGTTACTTGAGAATACAAAATGAATCCTAAGTCGTAACTCCGATGCCCAAATCACATGGGAATATCTGCTATTGCAACAACTCTGTTATGCATTTCTATATGTCTTACCATCCTTCAAGGTACAAAGTAACTTCTCTTTATTCCCCCGTTTTATTGTCATTTTCTTGTTCTATTTATTCTCTCTTAGATCCTTGACTTTGATGGAAGGATGCCTCATCCTTATAAGTTGTCAATTCTTTTGTGGCTTAGCAAGTTCAATGATAGATTTTGAAATAGTCGAAACTTTCATAAGTTACTTCGCAATTGAAAATTCACGCACAAAACAATTTACTGATATATGAGTCTTGAACAGTTTACTGGTAAAAGGTTTGGAAACAATTTACTGTTAAAGGAACTCGTGCCCACTTTATAAGGTCATATATGTTTAAATGTATATATATATACCCGAGAATCATCGTCTCTTCGGCTGACCAACTGCAATGGTTTGTGGTGTTCGGTCAAATATACTTCGAGTCCACCTACATAGTCCATAAGCTTCTCATAAACGCGATGGCGTTGGAGGCCTATCCGTTTTATTCAAACTTTTATAATGTAGATTGTGACTAGTAAAGTTTTAATACTAAGAGGAATCCATCAACGGTATACTTAATTTTCGCCTCTAAATATTATAACAAAATAAAAACCTGTTATAAAATACACGCCTTCTTGGCAAGGGTTTTATATACAAGTTTGGCAAATTGTGACTGGCTTTATGAAACATAGCTAATATCCCATAAATCAACCATCTCAATACCAAATGAGGGTACAACTTTATGAACATTTGCAACAGTGGAAATATGTTGTTGAAGACATTTTTGTGTCAAAGAACTGCTTTGGTACTTGCGCATGACAACTTGGTGGTATGTGTTAGCTAATATCCCATAAATCAACCATCTCAATACCAAATGAGGGTACAACTTTATGAACATTTGCAACAGTGGAAATATGTTGTTGAAGACATTTTTGTGTCAAAGAACTGCTTTGGTACTTGCGCATGACAACTTGGTGGTATGTGTTAGCTAATATCCCATAAATCAACCATCTCAATACCAAATGAGGGTACAACTTTATGAACATTTGCAACAGTGGAAATATGTTGTTGAAGACATTTTTGTGTCAAAGAACTGCTTTGGTACTTGCGCATGACAACTTGGTGGTATGTGTTAGCTAATATCCCATAAATCAACCATCTCAATACCAAATGAGGGTACAACTTTATGAACATTTGCAACAGTGGAAATATGTTGTTGAAGACATTTTTGTGTCAAAGAACTGCTTTGGTACTTGCGCATGACAACTTGGTGGTATGTGTTAGTGCACTTAGCTTTACGGGGTGTATATATATATATATATATCAATACTTCAGGTTATGCCTAACACAATTTAAGTGGAAACTGATTAATAGCCAATCTTATCCATTAAGTATTGCACTAAACTTTGGCGTCGTTCATTTACACAGTTCTTAGTATATGTGCATGAATTCATCTTAAAAGCCTACAAACTTAGAGAAAATCAGCTCCTAACTAGTTGTAAACCAACTTACATTAACAAGTTTACAAGTTCAGGAATTCATAGCACAAGGTTGGAGTAAAACACTTATAGTTTACCTACTGTAAGCATCAGAAACTGATGTTTTAAGTCCTAAACTCATTTTTCAGCCCTTGTTCATCACAATATCATCACATAAGTATATGCAAGAGCAAAAGCATTACCAATCAGACTTGATAACTCATTCTCTTTGAACATTATTGACTTACAGAGCCCTTAACACACCGTAAACCAACAAATTTCACTTATTGGAAGCATAAACACTTTCACCTCAAGTCTTAGTTTCAATGTTCAGCAGCTGTTCACCAAGATTTCACCATAACAAACCTCATCAACACAAAAACAACTCCATTCAGATTTAAAATCCCTTCTTCAGGGGGGCTCTTAATCAACATGTTAAAGTCTTCAACACCTTTAGAATCGATCAAGAATATAGCTTCCTCCTTGTTCAGGTGATGAATTCTCCAAGTTACAAAAGGGTAAACTCTTAAAAGCTCTAACATGTGTAAAGAAAGATAATGATTTGTCAAGCATGGAAGGTGAAGCAAACCAAGAAAGATGGAATTCGTAGAGTGCCAAAGGAATGAACGCAAACACAAGCTTGTTGTTAGAAATTTAACCACTAAACCCAAAACAGTCGGCTTCATATCACTTGCATTCATCAAAATCAGCTTAAGGTGGAATGTCCCAGCACAAGTTAGGGTTTAGGGTTTAGGGTTAGGGTTAGGGTTATAGGTGGAATGTCCCAGCACAAGTTCACTTACAGTTGAATTCGTTGAGGGATTTAGTGATAGTGATTGATCAAACCAAGAAGTTTCTCCTTTAGATCACCAATTCAGTCCCCTGCTTTAATTATCTTGTTTAAGCTGCTGAAATGAGTGGATTTTGAGATAAAAACAGCGGGTTAAAGTTTTGTACATGATTAGGGGCTGGAATTTAATGAAAATGGTTGAAGATTAGGGTTTTACCATGAGTTTTTTCCTCTTTTCTAACCAGTAGCTTGGGGTATAGCTCTAATGCTTGTTTTTGTGGCTGGCTTGAGTGAAGAAAATGCAGCTAAAGGGGTGCTGATTCTATTGGTTTAGTATTTCATGAGTTTTTGACATACAAGTCCAACTCTCAAGTTAATCCAATAGGAAGGCATGCACTAACTGTTTTGTCTTGTCTAATAGGACAATAGGGAAGGGTTTGAACAAGTTTTTTTTGTTTTTGTTTTTATAGTAACCAAAAGGTTGCATTTAATTAGATTTTATTTTTTGTTAATTTTTTTATGTAGGTTGTTACTGTTTATGTGTTAAAATAATAACATGGTGGATTAAATGTAATCTTATAAGTTGCTTAATCTTCTAAAATCATGACAATTATTATACGATGTCATTGAATTTATCACAACAAATTCTAGTATTATTTTGGGATGAACAAAGAGAGTAAAATGTAACCAATTCACGTAACCCCACCCACCCTACAACAATGATATCGTTATCTAATGTCGAAGATTGTTTGATAATACTAAGCCAATTGTTGATAATTGAGTAAACTGTTTTGGTATAAATATAGGATCCGTTTGTCAGGGTTTAAAATTGATCAAAAAAAACTTTAAGTTATCTTACAATGTTGAGAGGATGTTTGATATTCTTTTTAATTGTAACTTTAAGTAATTTTTTTTGCTTAAAATCATAAAATATTTGAACTTGTTTTTCTTATAATAGAGAAATCAAAATTATCTTTGACCAAATGAAATAATTTTAAATCATTTTTCAATTATAATCAATTATAATTTATTATCATCAATCATAAATACATATAATTGTTTATTATCAACATAATCACACGAGCCAATCGAAATATAAATATATCGATCAAATTATAATCGAGTGAGAATATAAACACAACCAAACAAACAACACCAAACCAACTCACAAATTCACATGTAATTATTATGATACATATTTCGACATCTAACTTAATACAATCAAATATTATTTTTTATAAATTTATTATAAAATATTAAATTATAAATTTTAATTTAAATCAATTAAAAAATTTCTAACATTACTAAACAAAAGAACAAAATTTATGGAAATGTATGCGGTTGTAATTTATATGGTGGTACGACCACATTCTTCTGGTCAAAGATTTTACTTCCGCATCACCGAACACGGGCGGCGTCATCACTCCGCCGCCGCTCCGATGAGAACCGACGACCCAATCTCTCGTCGCATCGTTCGCGCCTTCATCGACTTCCTCGGCTCCGGTTCGACCCTCTCCGATCTCAATTCTGTTCTACTTTTCAATGAAGTTTGATTGTTGCAGCCACTGCATTTGCTTGCTTTTTGATTGATAGCATCATGTTTCCGGCGTTCGTTTTGGTTGTCTTACTACTGAATAATCAGTAGTTTTTAGGTTTATGCTTGGTGTTGATTCTGCTTGATAGCGTGATTCGTGATTGTACTCGATTGATTGCTCGTGTTTCGGTTGGATCCAGTAATGGAAGAATGTGACGCACGCTGCGTCAGGATGAGAGAGAAGAGGAGACGAATCGAGGAATAGGAGTAGTGTTAATGATCGAATAATGAAAACGAAGAGATGGAGCAGTAGAGGATGATAGATGGGAATGAACGATAGGTGCTATGACTGATCAAATCGAAGTTTAGAGGAAAGGGGGGGTTTATAGACACTTGTTACTTGTTATTCGTGTTGCTAGGATGCCTCGGCTCTGTATAGTTGGTTGTTTGATGAACTTACTGGTCGCAACTTAATAGCAGTAATGCTTTTGTGTCTCACATGCATTGTAGAGGCAAGTGAAATAAAAATGTAGGATTTAACTTCGATATCACAAAGGATGTTATGCAAGAGAGAAGAGAATGATGTGGTTGTATCTGCATGCTGACCAAGTGATGAGACAAAAATTTACTTTGTTGTTTGAGTATATATATCATAATAGATTAGAGATTCTAAGGAGTAGTTTCTCATGCCCTTGTAGAGGAAGTACAAATGTATGCTCTCTGACTCAATGTTGAGAAACATGTTTTCTGAGCTTTTAAAGATGGTAAATGGTTCGGAGTGGCTGACTGAACTGATTATTAAACATTCAAACGAGTCTTGGTACCGACATTTCGAGGCAGTTTATGGTTTTTATATTTATTTATTTTTTGGTTTTTTGACGCTTGAACAGTTGATACTGGACCTGATGTCGATGTTGAAGCTCTTGAGGTCGCGAAAGACTGCCTAAGAGAAGTATTTAGATTGGATCAATGCATTGGTGATGATCTACCAGAGCCCAATCTTCTGGTCAACGCTGTAACTTCACAACAAGTGAAGCAAACTGGTGACGGAAAAGGTCATAGGGAAGAAGCGAATGCTGCACCTGCACAAAACTTCAAGGATGTTGACACTTCTAAAAAATCCAACTTTCAGGTTTGCTCAAACCTTGGCCGATGGCACATCTTTAGTAGTATGTTTGTTTCTAGTACTGTACTGTATGCGTTTCTAAATTTTACCTCAGTGTTTCTTGATCTGCTCAAGTAGTCGACACAGTGGCATAGCTCCTTCTAGCTCATGATTTCCTCCCTGCCAGTAGATGTTACAGTCTTACAGAGTCTTCTTTTATCCATCCGCTCCTCCTTTCATTGTCCGGTTGTCATACATTAGGTGGCTTTGCTGGTAGCCTGAAAATGAAAACTAGATCTATGGCATGCAGACTTCAACTGATCTCTTTTTCCTTTTTCTTTTTTCTTCCTTTTTCCTTTTCCTTATGTTGTAAGAGTTTTAAGCGTTCAATTTTCTTCAACGTGATTAGGATAATGTTCGGACAAGAGAAGATTTTGATCCAGGTATGCTTTCTTGTTTTTCCACCCCTTTCTCTATTTGTGAGTTTGCTTTTGCTGTCTTAGGTATTGGGTCCTGATGGTGAAATGTTTTTTTTTTAATCATGCAAAAGTAGGGGTCAAATGAGCAATCCTTCACTGGATGAATACTAATAGTCCATACAGTAGGTGCACTTGATTTGAAATTGGCGTTATCTTTTTTCCCTTTACGGTGAAGTGATCTGTTTTATTCCTTGATGTGGTGTCTAGATCTGGGATTAGGCTTATGTTTTGTTTCATCAACATCCATCCAACAAAAGCGAGCCAAAACATCTCCGTCGAATGCTTTAACCCACCAGATGAGGTCTCCCACGTGGTTCAACTATGTAAAGCGCGCTCACTCTCTTCTTTGTCGGTGGTTTGCCATCTAAGACGCCTTTCACTGCATTGACTCATGTCAGGTTCAGAAATGACTAACTTGACTACATCCACCATTATCTGATTTCCTGATCCTTTTGGTGAACTATGAATCTCTGTCACAACGCAGTCAAGGTCGACACTAGCTTTGCCATCATGATGCCATTTGCTAGGCACTTACGCAGGCCACTTCTTTGTAGATTCAAGTGACCTATAAACTTAATCTACTCACTACTTGATATTTCCTTTTCTGTCTTCATTGTAAAGCTGTTCATTCTATAGCTGGTACTAGTAAGCCACAGCTGTAACTACTTACTTGTAATTGTTGATATCTCAGGAGTTTCTAAAGATGAAATCTTTAGCCGATTTATAGCTGTGTTGGAGAAAATTCCGGTTCCCAGGACGGTACAAGTTGGATACGACGATCATGCACTATTGGATAGAGCCATGCATTTATTTGAGGATGCTGAGCGTGTATGACCTACTAGTTTTAGCCTCAATAGCGTTTTAACTATGATTTTACATGTATCTTCCAATTAATTCTGTACTCATGTGAGCCACTGGAATGCATGGATATTACCCTAATCTTATTTGAGAATCATGACCCATTACATTAAGCTTTGGATAGGTTGTGGCTGTTATATAATCCATGGAAACAGTCTGCCTTCCACGTTAGCAGGTGCCGAAGCCTTTAAACTTAATCTGTGTCTTCAGCTTTTTTCTAGGTGCTGAAACATACCAAAGCTTGAAAAACATTTTTAGTATGTTGTTTAGGTCCTTGGGAAGACAGAAATTCCTTGCTAAAATGGAAAAGAGGGAGAAAAGGAGATAAGTAGAGAAAATTAAATGTGGCTTGCTGTTAGTTCATGGTTTCAACTAGGTTGGACACCCTTTTGGCTCAAGTAGTCACACCTATGCTTTTTTTTTTTTTTTTTTGGTTTCAAGTTAGATGTAGCTTAAACAATCTTGATTTTCTGTCACGGGGTACCTATGGAAAGATGTTTCCCGTACATGGGTAGATGTTGATTGTACATGGAACCATGGGGGGTTATGGATCCCAATATCTAGAATCAGATCATTTTGCATCTCTTTGGCTGAATTCTGAAAGATGCCCTTGAGGGTTAAGCTCGAATTTTCTTTCCCCAGCTCTTTTTCCTGGGGATTTTTGTCATTACAATCCTAAAAAATATTTATTTATTTATTTTATTTATTTATTATGCAGGAGATTGAGTCCTCTGGATGCAAGAAATTTGATTATAACAGTCTTGCTGACGCTCTGAAGAAGCTAGGTAACTTTCCGCTTATTTTGTGCTGGTTAGTGTCATATCCATCATGTTTGGTGCTTACTCTATTATTTGATTTTCAATTTTTCCTGGAATTCCTTCATACTTTGTCATGGATGATCCTCTGTACGGATTATGTTCTAGAAACTATTAAAATTTCTAGGATCTAACTTCATTCAGTCTACAAGATAGTCATTGTGGGGGACTCTGTCAGCCAATTTGACCAGATTCTCTTTTTTCTAAAATAATAATGTCTTGTAGGATGTCTCTTATCATTCCTAGACCTCACGGTCTTTTCTCATAGTTTCTTTTAGCCGAACTTCTTTCTTAGTCTGTGTCTGTCCACCGAATCACCCATGCTTCTCGAGTTCCTTTACTTTTCCTTTTTTGAATAATTCTCTGGTCATCCATGATAAGATCGTGTTTTCACTTATGTTTGTTGACAGGAAACCAGGCCATGCAATCAGAGTTGTATGTTGATGCAATTGAACGATATACTTGTGCTATTGCACTCAGGGAGAACAATGCCATTTTCTATTGCAACAGGTACATTATTATCGAAGTTCATAAGTTTTACATCCTTGTTTGACAATCGGCTCCTCTAAGAACCACCTGCTTTGTGTCTTGGTTCTCGTTCTCGGTAATGCTTTGATGTCATTGAACTCCTTAATAGGAAAAATGAAGCTTCTATCTATCCTAACTCTAAGAATAAAAGGAAAAAAAAGAAACCTGTAAGAGACTGCCTAACATCTGTCTAATGAGATTCTTCTTCAGGGCTGCAGCCTATACTCATCTGCAGAAATATAAGGATGCAATAAGTGACTGTTTCAAAGCCATCGAGATTGATCCAAATTATAGCAAGGCATACAGTCGATTGGGACATGCATATTTTGCAGAGGGAAATTATAGTGATGCTATCAATAAAGGTTTTGTGAAAGGTGCCTTCCCTCCCTCCCTCCTCTCATCCTTGTCTCCATCCATGGTCTCGCACTCTCCCCCCTCTATATTTATCTGAATCTTACCTACGTATCCCGTCCAAAAAACTCCCGTGCAGAGTGAGTCATGTGGGAGAAAAATTTTATGCTACCTTGTCTCACAAAACGAGAGACTTTTTTCATTGATTCAACATGCAATCAGGATACCCATGACAACTGTGTCTGTCCTATGGGTTAAGCTCGTCCTCTTAAATTGTCAGAATTTATTAATGCATTTTTCTTCTTGACGTCTGTTTTTCTATTAACTTCAAAGAGATAGATTTGTCATATAACTATTGGCTAGTGATCTGTATGCCCCCTATCTAGCAAAGTGTACAGACGCAGCGATAAGATTCTGCAACTTACTATAAGTATAGTGCATTCATTTGATTAGAGCAAACATTGAGTATATGTGCTAAGGTTGTGTCTTTTTGCATTTAGTTTGGTGAATGAGAAGGCAGACTCTTTTAGTTGTGAGAGATGGGTAGAGGGTGTGCGTCACGCTACCTAGAAACTCTCCCTTTGAACCAAGGGCTTCTAAAACTCACCCATCTGCGTATAGGACCTTCGTTACATAATGTTGCTCTGTCTTCTGCAGCACTACAACTGGATCCTACAAATGATACAGTCAAAGAGAATTTAAAGGTATCTGTTGTGTTTTTGACACTATTGTCTGTTTCACCGCTTTCCTCTCTAATATTTGTGTTGTCAACTTCACTTTTAGATTGCTGTCCAAAAGTTGAAGGAACAGTTTGAGAGACATCAGGTTTGCGAGTTCGCTATCCTTAAATAAGTTTCTTAATCTCAATGATCAGAAAGAATCCCGTGGATCCAATAGTTCTGTGTTTTTGGGTTGTACAGCTTTTTAAGTTTTTGCCCCCCCCCCCCCCCCTCCCTGCAGAATGGACGTCCAGGCCCATCTAGCGGTTTCAATCAGGGCTTCAGAGATCACGCTACTGGTGGATCCCAGGCAGCACCATCTCCATCTCCATCGTTTACGTTCAATGTAAATTCCTTTCCTGCCAATGTCGACAACTTGTTCACAAACATGTTTCCCAATCCACACCAAGGGCAGGATGCTCACAGCAGAGAAGCTGCAAACAACCACGAGGATAGAACACCTCCAACATACACATCGGCGCCATTTGATGCTGGCTCGATACCTGCTAATCTTGCTAGCATGTTCGCGAACTTCCCTGGCCGGGCATCTCAGGGACACAATTCTCATGACCAACCTCAGGCAGGTAGCGACTCGACTGGATACAATGATCCAGGAATAAACATTGGCGGCAATATCAATGTCAACATTGCCGAGCAAATGCCAGAAGAAGTAAGGGGAACTTTGAGATCTGTGTTGGAAATGTTCCAAGGCGTACAGGAAAGGGAGCCACAAGAAAACCAGCACCGACAATCCGAGTCAAGCTAAAGTCTGAGAATGTGGTGCCAAGATTTCCCTAGCGCTTGTGTGCGATGCCTTTACAATATTGGTACCTTTGTGAGAAAGCAATGTATAGCTGAAACCTTGCAATCCAGTTTCAGGTTTTGTTTTCAGAAAACTCTGGTGATTCTGATAATGAGACATATAGTGAAGTTCTTTTGTGTTCAAGTGAAATTTGCAGTAGTTATACAATTGGAGACTCGGAGAGCTAGTTCATCCTTGCTCTGGACTCCATCCCATATTACTTGTAACGAAGGCAGTAAGTCATTTTCAGGAGTATATACTTCTTCAGCACACAACTACACGACATAAATAGAGCATCACGACAGTTGTGTCCAATCAAATTGTTGCATGTTTGAGGCAAAGATGGTAATATTCTACTTGGATTAAATCCACTGCAATGAAAAGTGGCACCACGACACCTCACTGAAGAAAGATACCTGAATGCAGAAGCAACAGGTAGAAAGAAATATTTCACTATTCAAAAGGCCGCTCCGAGGAGCTACCTAGACCTTAAATCCAATGTACAGTACTTAAATAATCGATAGTAGACACAACGTATATCTTCTGCTTTCTTCGCTACATCCTAGATCTAATTACACAACTACTAATCT
Source organism: Drosera capensis (assembly GCA_001925005.1). Taxonomy (NCBI): domain Eukaryota; kingdom Viridiplantae; phylum Streptophyta; class Magnoliopsida; order Caryophyllales; family Droseraceae; genus Drosera; species Drosera capensis. Next base: position 122,451 of record LIEC01012064.1, read on the forward strand.
AGCCAAATTGATCTGTTACATCATGCTAAGCTTTATACCACGAATAACTCACAAGTTACAATGGCGGACTATTTGCATAAAGAAGAGTGAAGAACAGCTCTACATCCTGTATACTTGTGATAATCTGGATGAACTGATTCTCAGCGGGTTCACTTAGAAGCACGGCACCCATCTGAGCAATGCGAGGCAAAAGCTTCGCCAATGGGATTCCTGATAAAGCATTACCGCCTCCAGCCTGATTAGTCATATCCTTTACAAGTGCATCTACTACTGCCTTAAGTGATACATCAACTACATTCCTGAACTCGGCACTGCAGGGGGCAAAAAAAAAACTTGAGGGGCATTATACTACACAAGACGCATGCAAAAAAACATGGAATATGAATCACTTTTTCTTTTAAGGTTTCCCGAGGAAAAAGTCATTGTAGCCTAAAGCCCGCTAGAAGGACCATTTGAGCCGGCACCAAAAGCCGGTTAACCAACAAGCTCATCCCAGTAGGCAACATAAGCACTCAACGGGTTCCAGAACTTGATACAATAGAGATGCATCATTTCCAGGACAATGAAAATGCTAGAAAAGATTTCCATTCTTCAAAAAGAAAACATGGTCATATTCTACAGGCGTGCATTCCATCTTGGAAAATTCCTCAAACAAAACCATTAATTGAGCAAGGATGCTACATGCATGTCTATTATTCTTGGCAAAATGATAAGGATATCTACATCTGAATGATATAGAATTAATTTTCATACCTTGATATAACTGCTCTGGTCTCCGTCATGAGCCTTTGGAATCTGGATATATCACCCTCATCACCCGAGGACGTAGAAGCATCACCAGGCATCAGGTATTCTGCCCAATGATAAGGCTTTCCCATGCTAATGAAGGTGTCCAGTATTTCCACCATAGTATCATGAAGTATAGAAGCGTCGAATACATCACACAGCTGCTTGCTGCAGAGAAAGATCGAATCACATCAATCCACAATACGTGACATACAAATTACTGTAACTAAATAAATGGCATATACAATGATGCGCCATTTTGCCACTTATTACACGTAAACCATTGCAGTGTCGTCATTTTGAGATCCAATTAGAGGCCGCTGCCTAGGGGTTCAAGCATGACAGTAGACAGCCACAACAGCTCAATAACGAGATGAATTACTTTAACAAACCTTTTTAAACAATCTGTAGCAGCAGCCTGCATGTTATAAATCAATGAAGGTAAACCCGAACTGGCTAAATAATCAGCGGTTGCCAAGAATTTCTGCTCATCCTCAGTGTCGATGAAATTTCCTTCCTCCTACAAAATAAGGCAATGACCTATTGGGTAAACACTCCTCGTACCACTAGAAAAATTAATGCACTTGGCATAAAAAATTGAAAGGGCAAATGAAGATATCCTCCTAATTTCCTCAGGTGACAAAAAAGAAACTAGCTCCTCTAAAAACCAATGTAAGTATCCACGAAAATCTAAAGTACACCATGTGTTGGGTATGCAACCTATCTTAACTTGTATTGAGCAGCTTCACCAGGTGACTATTCATTAATCTTTTCACATGTCTTCATCTGCTAATACGTATCAGCGCTATTAAGGCAGCATTGGACCAGCAATAACAACATATATAGGTCTAACAGGGAAAAATCAGAAGTATACATATAAGCCAATTAACTCTTACAAGCAAGTGAGAGTTCTCAAGTCCTCTGGCTGTATCAATATATAGATGTCTTCCCAATATGTTCACTTGTACTCTAACATATAAGCTCAGGATCGTCATTGACCACAACGACAACACCACTCTTGTAAAGCCTGGAAAATTAAGCGACAGTGCAATAACACAAATTATTAACTGATGGAATACGAATGTAATAATCCATAAACATTACACAAGGTGTAGACTTTCAAGAAAGATTACATAATATCTTGAGCATGTTCCATAATTCAAGTTTCTCCGAGGAAGTCAGAGAATTTGGCTGACCCTTCCCCTGCTGCAACCTCTCTGTCAATAGCGAAAGGTCCAAATCCTGAGCCACTCTACGGCTCAAGTAGTTCATTGCGTGAGGCAGTGTAGTTGAGTCCGCTATTCTTTGGATGGTCATGAAGTGCTCTTGCATTCTGTCAATTTCCAACAACAATGCAACCGCTAAAGGAACTTTTCCCCAAGATTGAACATTGAAGGGAAAAAGAAATCAGAGTACGCAATATATCTTAACTGAGCCTTGATGAGTTCCTCATGTTCCTTCTTGCTTACAAGCTCTTTCTCCAATTCACCGAGCTGTTGTTTATAAGCATTGTATAACTTATAAAAAGCATAGCCACCACCTACCACTCCTAATGTAACAAAGAGCTTTCGCTTATGTCTTCTCCAGATGTCCCTGCACAGCCAAAGACTTATCCCATTAAATCCCATATCAAATATGCACATACATAATGTCTTTAAAGCTAAAAAGTGCAAGCATCTATCATGTTTGGAACAATTTCAAGGTGACTGGTGATAAGAAGTTGCAATCCATCCCTTCAGAGCAAAGAGAGAAATAGTGGCAATAAATCCCAAGCCCTAACTCTGTGTAGACTTTCAGGATTCAAAGAGAGCCCCCAACTCCCCCGAGTCTTGACTATACCTACCTAATGGGTAAAAAAGTCATAAACAAGGTGCATAGATACCAAAAAAGGAAGTGTGCCAATCATCTTAGAATGCATTGGTGGATCGTCAACTTCTTTATACAGCTCTGTCTTGTCGAGCGCAAGAGGACACACACCTAGCCGTTGGACACATAAGTCTCGTGCACAATCAATTAGAGAGCAACAACTAACAAGCACCATGTTTTACGTCCCCCGACTTTATAGGAGTTCAATTATGTAGTTGCATTGGCGGTTTTCAATCACAGCAAGAGTCTTAAATAGAGGTCTTAAATTCAACAAAATACAGGTCTTAAATTCAGACTTCAAGGACCTGAGTAAAATCTTCTGGTTTTCCCTTGTCAGTTCAATCAAAGCTCTCGTATTGTTTCCTAGCTCAGCTCACTATGCTATTCTAAGAGAAGTTTGTTTTAAATAAAAAAAAATATTAGTACTAATATCTTCCCATATGAACCCCTACCTTCACTTCCGATTGCACACCGATCATCCCAACGAGAAGACTCAAATCTATGGCCAAAAACAAAAACAAAAAAAAAAGAAAGGGAAAAGAACAATAATGCCGATTTCTAATCACACTATTAACTCCTTTTTCCAATTTTAGTCACAGGAATCTCAATCTCTCAAAAACAATCCAAGTTATTCACTTCACATTAAACAAACCCTGCGCTCTCGCTCATCGAATAACAATCCTCCTTCTATCAAACAATATTTCCACTTGCCACAAACTTAGATAACCGTGCACAGTAAAATTCCGCACAAATCACTAAACTACAATTTAGAAGCCAAGTTCATCGAATCCTCACCACATATCTCACTGAGCTGCTGTTGCTACAGCATCAACGATTATCTTTCGCCACCCCTCCGCCGCCGAGAGATCTTCGATCTCATCATCCAGCCACGGAGGAGTCGATGAGACTGAGCTGAGAGGCGATGAGATTTGAGTAAAGGGGCAGAATCTGATGCTCTGCTTCTCTGGTGTTGAAGAAAAAAGCTTGTTGGTGATTATTCTGTTCGTGTTTGGGGAGAGGTTTTGTTGCAAAATTAGGGTATTTTCTTTTGGGGATTACCCAAAAGACTAGAACATTCTAGAAACATGTTTTTGCTGAAACAAAAATCTTGAGGTAGATCCAATGGATTGCGGTGATAAATTTTGATGGCATGGTGACTAGGATGATCATATTTTTATGTGAAATTGATTGATGATTAATTTTTTTTTAAAATAATTTTTTTAAATCAAAACAATAATAATATTATATACATAACATTATATTTGACGAAATTAACTTAACATGTTTTTTTTTATCACAAATTAATGACATTAATTATAAGTTTAGAATTATTAAAGTATTGTTAGGATGTACACTCTTTAGTATTTTTTATTATTTTTTATTGTTTATCGATTGAAATAAACAACTCAATTAATAAGAATTTGGCCTTAAAGGACTTATTAATCAAACATCATGCTTTTGAGGAAGATGGACACCCCAAAGTGTAATACTTCATTTCTATTTTAATTATGATTGTAATTATATATATATATATATTGTATTTATATAAAATTTGATGAAAAAATATATTTTTTTAAAGATAGTGAAACGTAAATAGGATTTAAAGAAGAATGAGAAAGAAGATGATAGTGTAGTTTGATTATATTAATATAAATTCATTATGAAATAAGAAAAAAAATTGAAATGTTATGAATAAATCGAACTAACAAAAAATATTATTAATAAATTAGGACGAAGTCAGTAATAATTCCCAAAAATCTTCAATATTTTTCAATTATATGATTTATTGAGTTAAATTTATTCGATTGATAAAATTTTTTATTTTAATCATTCTATCAATCAAACAACATATCCTTGTCATATGAACACCCTCAATATGTATTAATATCTTCGTCTCAAAATATAACGAATGATTGATCAGACACGTGGATTTATTATGAGATTTTATAAAAAAAATATTTTTTTAGTGATCTTGAGATTTGAGAAAATAAAAAAAGAGAAGAAAGGAAAACATAAATATATTGTAACAGATGATTTTTATTTTAATATTTTTTTTATATAAAAATATTATTAAATATAATATATTATTATATTTTTAAAATAATCTGAATAAAAAATTATTAATTATAATATAAGATATAGAAAATAATAATTCTAGGGTCATAGCATCCACAATAAAAAGGATAAAACAAACAGAAACAAGCACACTCCAGAATCACACACAGAGAAAGACTTGTATATAAACACTACGCACTCTCATTCCTTCTTCATCTACAACTCATCCGCCATTGCCTACCTCAAAAGCACAAACACACAAAGCTCTCACAATCGAAGACGACGACAAAGAATCATCTATTCAAACCAGGACATCGATTCCTCCGACTTGGATTTTGCATGGATCAGCACTGGTTCGGTATCGTCTCATAGAAAATATCGATAATGTCGAGGTTTTTTTTTTCTGTGGTGGAATTGTTTGGAATTGAGATTGTTGAGCTACATGCATTGTGTTATGTAGTTAGAATCAGGTGGAATTCGTGTGAAATTCGATGTTGATTTCGAGAGAAATCATAAAGAGAGAGCAGAGGCCAGAGAGCTTGCTTGCATTTTGGCAATTGCATTGCGTTTTTCCTTGATTTTGATTTTGGAAAGTGAATGAATTGATTCCGGTGAATTTGGCAGGTCATTTGTTCTGTTTGAAGGTGAAAAGTTTTTAGGTAAAAAATATTTGTGGCCATAAGGCTATGTGGCTAGATCGTTGGATTTCTAGGAGTCCATTTCTTTCGGTATACCTAATCATTATAAACTAAGGGAAAAATAAGTGGTTCTGGCTCTTGCAGTCGATTTCGGTATACCTAATCTATTATACATATAATATTACACCAAATTTTGAGATGACAAACCAGGTAAACGGCATGACATGATATTCACGTCGTTTTAAAATTTTTAAAGGACAATCGCATAATTTCACATAATTTAAATTAAAAGGATCTTTGTCTAATTAATTCTCGATATTTTATTATGAGTTGAACAGTTGAGATTAAATATTAAAAATTTTGAAAGAAACTCTTTCCAAAAAAATAAAAATAAAATAAAAAAGATTCTAAAAATTATTTATGAGATGAAAATAATCAACCATTATAAAAAAAACTAGAAGATTTTTATATAAATATTTTGTTAAATAAAAAATTAATCATTCTCACCTCACATGGTAAGTCGCTCAATCAATTCCGAAGTTAATTTGTGGTGGTGAGCCCGTCAGCGGAAAATCCTTCGGGATTTTCTTGTAAAGGGAAAAAACAATTATCTCTATAATATACAAAAACTTTATTTTATTTTATTTTATAAGTTGATGTTTTATAATGAATCTTTAATCTTTTGAAAAATATCATTGATTTTTATCTGAAAAAATCTAGTTTGAATATTATATTGTATGCAATGTATAGAAATAATAATATATAGCTTAAACACTTAGATCAATTCATCTAGAAATTATTGAAATTTTAATGAAGCGATCAAGTTATATTTGGAACATGATATATGAACTGAATCGGGTTATGTTAAATGCGATCAATAAGTTCAAAATCATTTAAATGATATAGATATAATTATATTTTAAACTTTTTAGTTGATCTAATATTATTTTTATCTATTATGATCTTTTAGTGTGCAATGCACGGGGTATTAATCTAGTCATTATAAACTTTGGGGGGGGGGGGGGGGGGGAGTATTTGTGGTTATAAGGTTATGTGTGGTTAGATCTTTGGATTTGATGATTAATAAGGATAGAAAGGCCATTTCTCTCTCCTCAATTAATGCAAAAATGATTTTGGGGAAAACAGGAAACCAGGAAATAATATTGATGTTAATTATGTTTAGCTTGGGCGAGAGGATGCATTGAGGTAGTAGTTGAGCAAACAGGAAATTAGGTCTCCCAGACACCTGTCTTTGACTCTGAGACGAAAATTGAACTGTATACAACTCAACATGTCAGTGTCAAAGAGTCCTGTTTAGAGCGAAGTCTTGGAGAGGAGGATGTAGACAACCTAACTTCATAAACAGAGAGATTATTTCCATAAAAAAATTGAACATGATGAAAAGTCATTCTTGATAGAAGTATCATATCCATCGAAATCAGTCCTCTGAAAAAAAAATCATGTTTCCTTCCCCATGATGAAGGTAGAGCAAGCATGCATGACGATTGACAAAGACATCATGATAGCTATCTGCAAGTATCTTCAGCCGGTGAACTTTTTTTTCGGTGAATAATATTTTTATATTCCCCTTCTTGCAGATGTAATATGGTACTCTGGTGCAAGCACTTAATTCACTAATTTGTTCGGATTTTCTGGTGCGCACACAGGATATGAACAATTATATATTTGGACTGCTTGTTCCCCTACTTATCACCCTTGCCATACAAAACAACAAACGCGGGAAGCGACGAGGGTTGCCTGTCGACGTTGGGGGAGAACCCGGTTATGCTATTAGAAATAGGCGGTTTAGTTCTCCTGTAAAAAGCGCATGGGAGGGTATTGCTACTCTTGCTGAACTATTTGAGCAGTCATGCAAAAAGTATCATGGCAAGCCTCTTCTTGGCACTCGAGAGCTTATTGCTAGGGAGACTGAAATCTCAGAAGGAAAATCCTTCGAGAAGCTGCATTTAGGAGAGTATCAATGGCTGACATATGGTAGGACATTTGAAGCAGCATGCAATTTTGCTTCTGGGTTGGCACAACTTGGCCATTCAGGGGATGAACGTGTTGCAATCTTTGCTGATACAAGGGAGGAGTGGTTTATCGCATTGCAGGTGCTTATCATGTACTATAAACTAGCCTTTTCCTGGACGAAAGTTCACTTTTGCACATACCATGAACAATTCAAATCGGGCAATTTCTGTTTATACTGAATGAGACCGTTTAATATTTCAAAGCTATTATTTATTTTCTGGCCTCTTTTAATAGTCTTGCATTCTTCAGGGTGGTTTTCTGTAGATAAAACAAACTAATCTATTTCCTCATCAGGGTTGTTTTAGGCGCAACATCACTGTTGTGACTATATATGCTTCTCTTGGCGAGGAAGCTCTGTGCCATTCTCTGAATGAGGTCTTTTTCTCTCTCCCTCCCTTATTATCTCATATTTTGTTTGTCATTTGTCTGTTTGAAGCTTTGTGTCATTCCCTGCATACGTTTGTTGTCATGAATGGTGACATGTGGTGATATGTTATACATGTTAGTTTTGTTGCTCTTTACTTGAGGTGATATCCATGAAAGAGCTTTATATCCGGTCAATTATTGTTGATTATTTTGTGTGAAGGGCTAGGGAGATGTAGGCCCTTCAAAGTCATATTACCATTGAAAATGCTCTTTAGATTGCCTGTTTTTTGTACTGTCTTGCTTGCTTTCTGAACTTGCTTTTCTTGAACCATGCTGTCAGTTCTGACGCCCTTCTGCTATATATACCAGACAGAGGTCACAACGGTGATATGCGGACAGAAAGAAATGAAGAAACTCGTGGATATTAGTGGTCAGCTTGACACTGTAAAACGTGTAATATGTATGGATGATGAGCATTCGCCAAACATATATTTGATCGAGGGAAGATGGACAATCACTTCGTTTGTTACAGTGGAAATGCTTGGCCTAAAGAATCCTGTCAACCCTGAAATGCCTCTTCCAGCTGATATTGCCGTTATAATGTATACAAGTGGCAGTACAGGCTTGCCAAAGGTGGGCATAACTCTCTTTTTAAGCCCCCTCTATATTTTTATTATTCAAAAAGGCATGCCTATTACCTTCATCACTATTTACTACATGTTAATTGATAGTTACAAACTTGAAACTCTAGTTCTTTACATCCCTACAAACCCATTTTCCCATTGATTTACCACTGCCAGACAAATAGAGCAATCTACTTCCCTTAGACCCCTTGGTTTTCATAAAGTTAACGAAAAGGTATTGCATAACCTGATGCGAAAGTTTGAGACGTTCATTTAAGCTGTACAATCTTCGGCATAGACAAATAACCTGATGAGATGGCTAGCAATATGAGTAAAGCTAAGTGTTGATGACATATGAAGTGTGTGGCATCTCGTAGCGACCTCCCAATCTATTTGAGATGGAAGCATTGCCTACCTGGTCGAAATTAGTTGTCCTAATTTTTATTTCATCATTTTGTTGTTAGATTCTGGTAACTTCATTTGCATTATTGTGTCCTTTCGTGTGATCTTATGCGAGTGTCAATGTTTTAGGTTTTGTGCTTTTTTTCTCAGAAGCATGGTTTCACGAGTTTCGAAATTATAGAGTCTCACATTGCTTGCATGATCAAGTTTGTCGAACTAAAGCTGTCTTTATTTCTTAGGAAATTATTTTCAGTATGCTATATTTTCAAATCAATCTTCTGTCCTCTATTCTTTTAGTATGATAACCTTATACATACTTTCTCTTGCATCAATGTTCTACATTGGGAATTCATAACAAAGAACCGATTTGAGATCACTACTTGAGACTTCAGGAAGGAGACATGAAGTTGCTAGTTCGACTAGTGAAACTCTTTCTCTGACAAAGAACGATTGTGTGGTCTCTTTACAGTATGAATTGCTAACAATTGTTTCTTCTCTTTTTTTTTCTTTTTTTTTTTGTGTGGCCCCTTTCCCCCTTTTTATCCGTTCCTCTTTTTTGAGATTTTTGTCCAACTTGTGCAGGGTGTGATGATGACTCATGGAAATGTACTTGCTACTCTGTCAGCTGTTATGACCATTGTTCCAGGACTCAATAGTAGGGATGTTTATTTAGCATACTTGCCATTGGCTCATATCCTTGAGCTGGCGGCTGAGGTATTGATTTTTCCATCGCTGCTTCATTTTATTCCCGCTTTGCTCTTAGATTCGTGGTAAATATTTGTTATCTTTCATGTTGCAGAACTTAATGGCTGGTATTGGGTGCAGCATAGGGTATGGATCACCATTGACACTTACCGATACATCAAACAAGATAAAACATGGAACAAAGGGGGATGCCTCTGTGTTGCGACCTACACTGCTAGCTGCTGTGCCGGCTATTCTGGACCGTGTTCGTGATGGTGTGCGAAAGAAGGTTTGTCAGGACAATTAAGATATGAATATGATAATATAGGCATGTTGATTCTATCTGTCCGCCAATCCCCCTTGAAAAGTCAGAGGAAAAAGAAAGAAAAGAGGAACTTGCAGATCATGGATTGTCTTTTTTTTCCTTTTTCTTTTTTAAATACTTACTTTAGACAGCAAGTACTTCTATTCCCCTCTCTAACCCCTGATCTACTTATCGAACAACTTTTTCCATAACCTCGATGGCAGAGGTTTACATATGCATAAATGCGCACAGGCTTTCGTGTGCGTTTGTGCCTAAAGTAAGGTCTAGAATTGTGAAATTTGTTAATGAAGATAATGAAATGACCAAACTTGGTAAAAGAAGAGAAGTTTATCCTGCGAGGCAGCGACTGAAAGTTGGCCTTTAAGATTGGCTAAAGAAAGGCTAATTAATATAATGCTATTGGTAATGGTTTCTTTTAATTTTTGCTCAAGTGCTTACTTGAAAAGCTGGAGATTCTGAATAGTGATTCCATTAGCTTGTGTTGTCCAAGTAATAGTTTGATCCGTGGTAGAAAGGAAATGAGTTAGGAGATCACGAATACCTCAAAGAGACAATGCAACGCAAATGGTGGGTCTGTGGATATTTTGCGTCCAAATGTTCTTAGTAAAGAAACACTATCAGGCAGTTTCTAGGTTGAATTTGATAGTATTTGTGTCTGTGCTAAGCATGAAGGATGTAGTGATTATTTTTCTGTAACAACCATGAACGAACCAAAGTGTAGTTGTTGAGTTGTTTGAGCATAATAACTAAAGAAGCAGCTTGAACTTGCACTGCTTACTATAATTCACTATTGAATATTGATGATTGTTATAAAATTATCCGAGCAATCAGGATATGCTAGGATGGGTTCAGGGATTGCAAAGGAATGCTTTTATTTTCAATCCTTAGGACTGATGAACTTAGTCTCTGATGGCGGTCCATCTCTATTCTTCAAGGACGCCTATGGTCGAAGAAAATCCAAGAACAATAAACACAACAATTCATATTTGACTTGAAGAAGAAACTTGGAGATTTAGGCGTGCACCCTTGATCACGTTTGTTGTGGCCTTGTGTTCATGCTTTATCATTTGTTTGATTTCTTTGTTTTAGTACCATGCTTTTTGATTGTATCAAAATGATTAAGCTTGAATGAATAAAAACATTGTGTTGATTTCTCTCCTGAATTCCTCTCTTCTTCTTTAATCTATTCTAAATCCTCCCTTTCTCTTCTCTAAATCTATCCCTAATCCCCTTTCTCTTCCCTCGTCCTACATCAGTCTCTGAAGTAGCTTATGACTGTAGTGATACTGCCTTGACTAGCTGATTCCACTTGTGCTGCAGGTTGATGCAAAAGGTGGACTATCCAAGAAGCTATTTGAACTTGCATATGCCCGCCGTTTGGCTGCAGTGAATGGCAGTTGGTTTGGAGCGTGGGGTTTAGAGAAGTTTCTTTGGGATTTCCTGGTGTTTTCTAAAGTTCGAGCTGTTCTCGGAGGTCGAATCCGTTTTATGCTGTCTGGAGGTGCTCCACTATCTGGTGATACACAAAGATTTATCAATATCTGCATTGGGTCAGTAAGGCTGTCACTTATTGAAGATCCTCTTTCTTCTGTCGTTTTTTATACCACAGGAAGTTTGTCAACATGCTTTCTTGAACTTCGTCGTCAAAAGCAAGTGCATCCATTCACCTGAGAAATTGCATGCACTGCCTAAACGCTGGACATAGGTATCATGCAAACAGGGGGAACCTAGGTGGTGACTGATACCTGTCGAATATAGGTTCCCCGTTTGCATCCTATAAAAGAAAAGAAATTTCTGATCTTACCTAGCGTGTCTCCGCGTGAATCAGCAATTCTGGTATCTACTTGTGTGGTGCTTGACTTGAGAAAGTCTTGGCATCCATAGGAGTTACTTTGCTATGATAGCCTCGTTTGTGTTTCTGCATGTTACAAACTGATGGCAAAAATAGAAGAGTTATTTTTCAAAGGAATGGCTTGCATTATTTTTATTTTTATTATGCCTTTTTGGCTTTTTGGATAAATCACATGCATCTAAATCCATCACTCCTCAGTCTAAGAAATAGCCCTTTGGTTGAACCCGATATGGTCACAACTGATCGAGCATTTAAGTCTGGCATTCTCTTTTTATTTGTTTGGATTTTCTTCAATAGTTACATTAGAGTGGATATGGATAGAGCATTTAACTTTGTTGTTGGGGAAATTGATTTTAACATCATATGGCCGTGTTTGATTTTCAGTGCTCCAATTGGTCAAGGTTATGGGCTTACTGAGACTTGCGCCGGTGGGTCATTTACCGAATGTGATGATACATCTGTTGGGCGTGTTGGTGCTCCACTTCCCTGTTCATTTATCAAGGTCAGAAACTTCTACACCAAAACAATGAACCCTCCTGCTCTTGGGTTTTCCTTTGTGTAGTACTGATCTGCTTCATTGGTCTTTTCTATTTTTTTATTTTTTTTATTTTTTTTATTTTGTTTTCTTAAGAATTCAATCATATTGCTTCCGGTTCTTTCGAAGTGATCGACAACGGTTCTTTCGAAGTAATCGACACTTCAATCTTCTTATTCTATTAGTCCAAGAAAGAACTTCATCTAGTATTTGAGATTTGATTGTCTTGTTTATCCTACTGTAGCTTTTTCCGTCATGGTACTGCACTACTACACTTTATGACTCTTTGTGGATGCGTAAATGACAGAGATTTGAACATGTAATTATCGTTTCTCATTAGATACCTCGATTAATTTATTGTGTGCTGAGTTGTTTGCTTTTGAAGTTTGAACTGTTTTTGCTGGATGCAGTTATCGTATGAATTACTATATGGAATTGATAGATACCTAAGTTATCTTTGTACAGTTGATAAATTGGCCTGAAGGTGAGTATCTCATCAGCGACAAGCCAATGCCACGGGGAGAAATAGTGATAGGGGGTCCCAATGTAACGCTTGGATACTTCAAAAATGACATCAAAACTAATGAAGTATACAAGGTTGATGAAAGAGGAATGAGATGGTTCTACTCCGGAGATATAGGGCAATTTCATGCTGATGGTTGTCTTGAGATAGTTGATCGCAAGAAGGACATTGTAAAACTTCAACATGGAGAATATGTTTCCCTTGGAAAGGTAGGCCTTAACGTTTATCATTTCCTAGGGGAAGCACGAGTTCGATATCCACTTCATCACTGATTATAAACATTGCTTCCAGGTTGAGTCGATTTTAATTGTCAGCCCCTATGTTGACAATATTATGCTGCATGCTGATTCTTTCCGGAGCTACTGTGTTGCTCTTGTCGTGGCTTCGGAATCTGCACTTCAAAAATGGGCTTTGGAGCAAGGAATCAGCTTCAGCGATTTTGATGACCTTTGCAAGAAAAATGCAGTAGTAAAAGAAGTGTATAGCTCACTTGTGCAGGCATGCTTCTCACTTCCTTTCTCTGTGGAAACTTCATGGACATAAGCAATATTCTTTACTTCATAAGATCTCCTTTTATCTAGTGTTGAAGTATCTTTCTAAGCTAAAGAAGGGACACAAAGTGAAACGTTCTGTAAATTTCCTTGAAAAGAATGTGGTTTCTGGTACAGAACTTGACGGGTTTTAAAAACTGGGGAGGAAACTTAAATTGGGAAAATATGCAACTTAAAAATTACAATTACTTCTTCACTTGCAGGCCGCAAAAAAGGCACGTTTGGAAAAGTTTGAGATCCCTGCAAAGATCAAATTGCTGTCACAACCGTGGATGCCAGAATCAGGTCTAGTGACAGCAGCACTAAAGCTCAAGAGAGATGTTATCAGGAAGGCTTTCTCCGAAGAGCTGAGTAAGTTATATGATTCGTAATCTTCATGTATGTGCTTTGGAAGAAGAGGAGCTTCAAGTTTCTGCATTCTTCTGTGGTAATCAACCATGAAATACAGAGCAGAGCTACTTGGTAGCCATAAGATTTTAGTATCCATCTGTCCCCTGTATTGTATCTGTTCGCTGTTATGCTTGCTATTTCAGCATGCATTTCATGCCTGTTGTATTCTAGCATGAAAAGAAATAGAAAGTTTGAGCTTGTACACTATTTATCTTTCATGAAAAAATCATGTAGAACGAATTGTATCAACCGGCATTGCTTCAGGATTTGTTGCCAGTATGTTTCGGGTTGCTTATGTGCTTTCATTGAGCCAGCCACTAGCAGACCTGAAGCAAACACTAATTTGCAACCATTTTTTCACTTTGTCAATGAAAACGCCTCGTTTTCGTTAGCCCCTATCGATCCTTTCATTCTTTCAATTGTCTCGCATTTTCCTTTCTTTCTTTCTTTTTTATGGCTCAATTGCGTGACCTGAATCGATGTATACTTATGTTTCCAGGTCGCTTAGTGTTGCGACATATCATTAAGAAACAAGAAACCACTGTTTAAGGATAATCCTTCGGAGTTTACAGTAGCTTTCTTTGTCACTTGATTGATTTCTTTCGTGTTTGTTGGCTATTTCCAAGATCTTTCATTTGTTTCTTATCACTATTGTCCCTGCTGGTTTAGTTTTTCATCAACTTCAATAGATTGATCATTGATGATTTGATTGCTATCGCGCTACCTCATGATTGTGAATTGATGTACACAGTACTCTGATGTCTCCCTGTCTCTTCGCATTAGCACAAATCACTTGGAGCATGAGAAATTACTGATTTGGAAAATCCTCATGATTGTATGACCTGACTTGATTTTCTGTTCATGTTTGGTGGCTGTTTCCAAGACCTTTTATTTGTTGCTACCCAGTAGTGTCCTCGTTTCTCAAGTTTTCGTCATCTTCTAAAGGTTGATGATGGTTTACTGATTGTCTGAGATACCTCGTGATTAAATGGATCGATCCGGTTCTCATTTCTTGGTGGATCCGAATATTGAACTATATGTTCTAAATTCTTCTTAGTCCTTCCACCTTCCTCTAAAATTGGTAGTTCACTAACAGTTCTTTCTATTGTTTGCTAATCCCCTGTCGACTAGCTCGGTTAGATTGCATGAGAAATTTCTTCATACAGCGAAGAAGTTGTGGTTAAATGTCTTACAGCGAGCTGCAAATGCTAATTCCATCACTCTCTTGTTAGTCTTGTTGCATGTTATGACTGGTTCACAATGTTTGTGTGATACCTCACAGCGGCCCTCGATCAACATACAGATTTCCAGGTATCATCGATTTTCTGATCAGAGTTGCAATGTCCTATAATCCTTCTGTATTTCATGCTTATACCTGGGACATCATACCGGAAATGTGGTTTTCCGAGGAATGCACGGAATCCACGCTACGCAAACATACCGCATGCCGGATTCCACACACCGGGGATTATTCCCGGCACAACGACCTTATCCTTCAGCTCAGAAGGGTTCAATACATGTTTCGAATCCATCAACCCAGGAGGAGGACCACACATGGGCATTGTTTGAGACTCTCAGTTTCGCCATCGGGTACAGATTGTCATGTATGTTGTCCTTGGGAACATACATGTGCACCCTGACACGACCCCCTCTGTCTATTTAGTTTCCTTGTTATGTTCCTGTTTGGAGTTTGGTGCTTTTGTGATAACGTTTAGATGACATTTAAAAACATAGATCGGATGACGCAGTGTGAGAAAGAGGAAGCCGCCACTCGGAGGACAAAGTCATGTGAAGACGCGGTCGTTCGAGGTTAGTTTGCTGTTGTCTTGTATCTAGTCCTCTTTGCTTGACGGCATTATTATTGATCTGTTATGACTAACTGAGTTTATAGTTATCGGATTCTCTGATCTTCTTGTTACTTACTTACAGGATGAGTTTATGGTTATCGGATTCTCTGATCTTCGGTCACTTACTTACATTATGAAAAAGGGATAGTGGTGACAGGTCCATCAATGGCACCCCCAGTGCGGCCCATGATGTGAAGTTCAAATTTTTATATGTGGGCAACCGATGTAGTTGATTGTCCTCATCCTTTCCTTCGCCATGTGACCATTTTTTTTTGTCATCGGTTTAAACACACTTTCGGTCCTTCTTCAATGTCTTTGCTACTTTTGTGTTGGTTTTGTGATTTTGTTTGAGATACGGTCCTGCTTCGCGACGAGGCGGGTTTCGCTTTATGATGATTTGTGTATCGCTCGTAGGCCATTGGGTTATCTTGTTGGTTTTTGAGGTTTCGTTGTGATGTTTGGAGTTAGATTTTGTGTGTTTGTGCCTCTGATATGAGAATGAGAGTTTACTCATAATAATTAGTGAACAGAAACTTGAAGTGGTCGGAGATGGGTTTTCCGTTGTCTGTGAGATTATATGGGTTGTTGCGCCTTTGTCTTTGGGTATGATAAAATGATAGAATGTTATCGACGCTCTTTTCCATACTCCGCTCCCTCCCACAAGTTAATCATCCATGGTCTCCTCGTGTCTTGCTGCTATGACTTTATGTGTCCATCATACGGAAAATGTTATTGTCGAGAGAATAATATAATATTATTTTCGTTTTATAATTATAATTATATTATGTATAATGTTATTTGAGGTTATTTCTTTTTATGTATTCAATACATAATTTGAGGATGTGTGTTATTCATTTAAACGATATAATTTAAATTTTTTTTGATTCACGATTATAATACGTAATATTTATTATCAATAATGTTTCATAATATTTTTTGATCGTTCTGTAACCTCGATTAAATTTTCTATCATCATTCATGTACAATTAAAAAAATATAATCGTTTTAAGATCGAGAGAGTATTATATTAATATCGAATCAAATCATTTTTTCCAACATGTGATTGTGTGACACTTCTTCGTGTCGAAAAAAATACAAAGGATTGAATTGTCATGCGTGTCGATATAAAACTTGACATGATTACGATATTTAAACGTAATTTTTTATAAATTTATCGTGAAACATTAATTATTATGTAAGTTACGTATTTCAAATTAATACATTGTTACGGAATAATCAGAAATAATTTGATATAAAAATAAAATTTATATTTATATTTATAAAACAACACATAATATATATTATATTTTTTATGAGATAAAGATTATTAATTTAACACGAATTATTAGTGGCTTGGTCAAGTAACATTAGGTACACTAGATGTACTGTATTAAGAGTGGTGTCATCAGTCAAAGAGGCTTCCAGCTGGAATTTGTTTCTTTTCTGTAGCTTGGATTGTTTAGTACTGTTGCTAGGCGCAGTAAAAGCACATGTGGCAGCAAAAAAACAAAAGGGGGTTAAAAATAAAAAATTACAGCTTGTTGTGGTCAATTCAGTCGAGTTTACCAAGGTTTGACCATGCAGCACAGATTGTGCATCACCTCTCCCACCCTTCCTTTCAATCAAATTATTATATTTATTTAATTTAATATGATTATATATATATATATATTTATTTATTTATTTTTTATATAAATATTAAATTATTTTTTATTTTTGTGAGTGGAAGAAGTAAGAAAAATGATGGGATGTGTTGATGTGATAAAATATTATCTTCGTTTCAAAATAATTATTTCATTTTATCATTTTAATCCGTTCAAAAATATTTGTAATGTTTTTATTTTTATAAAGTATTACGTGGTTATGAATTAAATAAGATGTAGGGTGAAAGATTATATGGTTGAGAATTATAGTTAAAAGAGAAAAAATATAAATCTAAATTTACGTGCATAAAGTAAAAATTATAATTATAATGAAACGGATGGATTAAAATACTAAAGATGTTTTGACATATTTTTGTAGAAAAAAAATTAAATAAGATAAGATTATAATTTAATTGGAACGATCTAATTTAATAAATATTGTAATTTTATTTTTAACGGGGAAGTAAATTATTTCAAGTACTACCTTGTATCAACAAAAAAAAAATATTATTTCATGTACCAACAACATAACTAATTCATACGTAAGAACGAAAAACAAGTTCTCAAACATGATATGAGAGTCTTGGTTGATCAAGCTATGTTCTCTAACAGAACCAAAGAGTTACATCGTTGATCAAACATATAAGAATAATTGATTTATACAGGGAAAAAGGATTGTGCCTAAGTATCATTCAATTAACTATTACAACACTGTCTTCACCACATTTTAGGATTTAGAAAAGGATTTTTAGATTTTTTTTAATTTCAAAATTTTAAATTTTGGAAAATATGTGAAGATCGTTTGTTCGTAACAATTTATAAACTGTTACTTGCAACATAAACACAAAACCCATTTATATATCACATTGAGTTTTTTGATGAATTCTCAATATGAAAAATTATCTGATGTTTTATCTTAACTTACATTAAGTGTCGATCAACCAAGAAAATTATAGGTATTTTGGTTAATGTTACCTTTCTATCAATGTCTTTATTCATAATTAGTGCTATTTACCATAAATTTGATATTTTTGCTTTGAACCTTAGTACCATAGTCGGTACGATTAGTGAATCCTGAATTTATGTGTATATATATGCAAATGAAAAAGGAAATGCTAAGATATTGTGTACCTATGCTCCAACATGCACCAATTTTCAGTCTTTGTCTGCAATTAATACACACGGCAAATGGCCACAATTACCCCTTAATAGTCCATCAACATGATAATTACAATTATAATCATCGACAGTAGTTCATGAACCTAAAAAATACAAAAAAAGGTGAGTAGGACAGGGCACACTTCTGTTCACCTCATTGACTGCATTTTTCCATTGATGTTTTTTTTTTCCAAAGTTATTTTCGTTGATGTTTATGCACTTTATTTGCACATATCAATAATAATTAAAAGAAGGATCTCTTTTTCATTTACACACCACTCTACAAACCCAACAGCCAGAGTTAAAAGGCCAAAAAGACCCCAAAAATAAAGTCTAAAAAACTTATAGCAAAAAGAAAAGTGACAAAAGAACAAACAATCCACTCTTCATTTCTTTGTTCTTGTTCTTGTTCATTGCTCTATTTTCTTTGCATCAAAGCCACTCTTCATCTTCATCTTCATCTTCGTCACCATATTCATTGTGGCGATGAATGAATATGGCGACGAAAAGAAACCAAGTTGTTACATTCATCCAAAGGAACAATTTGTTGGTGTTTGCCCTTTGTGTTTGAATGAGAAACTACTTGTCTTGTTTGCCCAACAAGAACTAGCAGAACAACAAGAAAAGAAGCAGCTGCAGTTTTCGAGTAGGCGATCGCGGTGTCGGGGTAAAAAGGAAGGAGTTGTATTGGTAGTTCAAAAGAAGAGGAGAAGATATATCAGATTCTCCAAGTTGTTTGCTCTTCGATCTCTTATTCATTGCTGGAAATCACATGGTGGGGATGTGGAGGATCCTCAAGTTCCAGATATCTGCACCAGCTTAGAAGGTGCATATAGTAATGAGTTTAATCTGTTGAGTTGTTTGATTTAATATCTTTTCTGTGCCGTGGGTGACTGGATTATCTGGGTTGTTGTTGTGTTTTGATTTCTTTCTACAACGCAATTTGTTTCTCGATATGCTTGATAAGGATTTGCATTATTAATAAGATTATAAGTTGATAATCATTGCTGGTCGAGGATAATAGTGGAGACGGCTCAATTGCTTATAGAGTGCCTGGAGTTGTCTTCTAAAGTCAGATCTGGGAGAGGATGTTGTGACCCTCGTAGATGTACATGCTTGATTATGATTCTTGAAATTAGTCACAAGCAAGTTGAATTCTATATATGTTGACCAGCTCTTCTTTGGAAATTAATTACTAGTACTTAATTACTGTACTGGTATGGCTTGATTGAGATATATAGTTATGAGACAATGTAACAGGAAATTACTGTTGAAACATGTTCAATTCAGGTTTGATTTTTTCTATTTTGTCCAGAGTTATCTGATATGGTAAATGGGATTGGCAAGGCTTGGATTTTTGGTTTTTGAAGTTTTTGAGCAAGTCATTTAGGTTGCAAATGCATAATATAGCAATACCACATCAAATATTCACTTCAATGGATTTGATTTTTGTTTACATTTGGCTATTTGACATGTTATATTTGGCATGGAAAATGCCTAGGCCATTTTTGCCACATAAGTAATTTGGTGGGAAAAAACCATTAAAAAAATTGGAAATTTGGTTTTGTTAAAGGAAAATCAACAAAGAAGGCATTATATAGCATAACATCATTGGAATTAGATTGACAAATTTGAAGATTTTAACACTATTTATAATCATTTTATAACTATAGATATGCAAAAATAACCAACCCCATTAGATTTGCTAAGCTACTTCTGTTATGTATGCTAGAACATTTATATTAACATTGGAGAACATCTCCAACGTGGGTCCTTTCTAAATAATTAGTGCAATGTCAGAAAATATCAGGTTTCTGTGGATTTCAGTGATAAAGAACACGATTTCTTCTTTTCGATAAGATGTTAAGTTTGAGTGTTATGAAGGTAGAAAATAAGATGCTGGAAAAGCTTTATTCATGTTGTGTGTTTTTCCCACTTCCATAGATTCATTCATATCGATCAAGTTTGAGGGGAATGCTGTTGCATCATGGGACAAAGACAAAGCCTCAAGATTGCCTCCTCAAAACCTCAAAGACCTCCAAACCAACAAACTCAAAGAAGCAACAGGCAACAAGAGCGTCGACGTGCATAATCCGAACCCACGAGCGTCTTTCAGATGGCGAAAGAGGATGATCAACCAGTTATTAAGACTCATCAGATGGAGAAGATCCAACAAGAAGAAAACCAATGTAAAAAGACATGAAGTGAAGAGGACGAGATGGAGGAGAAGTTGGTTCAAAAGGAGAAAAACTATCAAAAGATGAACCATGGGATTCAAATAGTTCCCCATTGTCACAGTACAAGATTGATTGTTGGTTTTTTTGTCACATAGATGTCAATTGAATTTCAGATAAATGTTATAGTCTCTTACACTAAAGAAATTGTGGGTTTGTGTGTTTCTTTTAGTTTTCTGAGACCCTAAACCCTAAACCCTAAACCCTAACCCTAAACCCTAAACCCTAACCCTCTAGAAACAACCTCTCGATTTGTGATGTAAAATTGTGTACAATTTTCCTCAAATTTTACTTCCAAAGTGATGTCGATGTTGGAATGTTTATGATCTTTTAACTGCATGGATTATGAATCGAAATCATGCAAGAGAAATGGCCAATATTCCATAATTTTTTTGTTTCCGTAGTACTACTTTGAGTTTGTCAATGCAAAACAGAGTAAAATACAACTGTTAAAACGAAATCTGGGTTATACATGAACTTTAGCACGTCGCTTTTCACCTCAACAAAAAAATCAAACTTTTAAAAATGTCACTTTTTGATAAAGTTGATAGATCAAGTTACTAACAACTTAATGGACCGAGCAAAGTGGACCGAAGTCTAAGTGAAAGTGAAGTGTGCTAAGCAAGCTTGGTAGTTTGTGTGTCTTTGACTTGACACTCTAGTGTCGATGCGGATAATATGAATGTACAAAGAAAATTCAAGATTATAACTTATCCGCATATCTTCACAACAATGTCACTACGTTCAGAAACTCTTGCTAGTAAGTGATAGGAGTAAGTTGTACTCTCCCCGTTTAAAAAAATTATAATATTTATTAAATTAAAGCGTTTTAATTAATTACAGCATTATTTTATTTGGAAGTTTTTTTTTATAAAAATATCAAAATATTTTTATTAATAGTATTTTATATCACATCAATCTATCACATTATTATTATTTTTTTTTCTCATTTTTCTCACTTACATAAGTCAAATAACAAATTAGTCTTTATAATAATAAAAAATAACACACACATAAATTATTATATCTAATCAATCGATTATGAGTCTTTTAGGACGCAGGGAGTATTATTGACTTGATTGCTCAACATGATATCATAATATATATTTCTTTTGTCTCAAAAGAATTACAATACTTGTTAAATTTGGATATTCCAAATAAAGTATTGTACAAGAGTATCATATTTGAAAACTTTTTTCTATTAAAAGTATCATAATATCCATATCTTTTATTTTATATCACATCAATTCTTCAAACTATTTTTTTTTTTTTCTCTCCTTTCACCTACACAAGTCAAAGGACAAATTGATTTTAACAATAAAAATCAACATAAGTTTCCTCATTCCCATAATACACATAAGTTTTTTTTTTTGGACTGTCTTAATTTATTTGTAATATTTGTTCTTTTAACTAGTGTTTAATATAAACAAAATAACATCAATTATATTTTATTACGTTATATCCATTAACTTCTATCACAATTATCACACTATCCATAAAAAAATTCACTAAATTTCATAAAAATTCAATACATATATATTTTTTCGTGTCAGATCAAACTTTTATGAGTACTATGAGTCGAGGGAGTATCAGAATTCGAACTTGTTGTTACATTCTGACAGGGATTTTACACATAAGTGAAATTTAAACATGTACAAAATGATTAGTCCCATAATAAAAGTTAACTGACAACTCAAAAAGTACTTTGTTTCTAAGAATCTACAGTATTATAAAATTTATCCAAAACGAAACTGAAAGCCCACTTTAGAACTTTAGAACATGGGCCTCGAACAATATAAAATTAAGAAAAATTAAAAAGAACGAAAGAAACAAAGTGGCAGCTTTTTTGCATATAATTATACAAGAAAGAAGCTTTCTCGTTACATTTATTTTCATATTTTTTGATTCCAAAGGCAACAAGGACTTGGCTTTTCAAAGAACAAGTCAACCAACTGTCTAAATACCAACAGACTCAGAGCACGTTGTTTTGTCGCATAAATGGATAAGAGTATAGACTCTACCATGCCCAACAAAATCGATATTTTCTCCGTATTAAATTATTGATATGACAACATAATCAATGTTAATATGTAGGATAGACGATCAAACATCAATTTACATATTAGACTTTAAAAACGATTATGAGGGTTGTCATTGTTTTTTTGATTCCTGGTTCCTTTTGTTGATCATTTTCTTCTTTTTAGTGGGATTAGGATCGTCAGTTGTATTTTTTAGATAACAACTTTGATGTAGTCCAATTCAAGAGTGTACATTGCGCCATCAAACTTCTTCAAAAAAGGGTCTTTGACCCTTGTTTTCTTTGAACAGTTGGATTACTCTGTTGTCGGATAGAATTTCCTCGCTCTTGGACAGCCCACGATAAGGAATCCAGCACCCTTTTTAGTGGCACAATTTCTGCTCATCTTTCATGTCATGTCTGGTTTCTTAAAAGTTAGCGTAATACTGAAAATGATTAAAACGCTATTTTCATCTACAATGAGTAGCGTGACCGATATCTCGAACCATCCAGTGAAGCTTGAATTTATCGAACCATCCAGTGAAGCTTCAAGGACTACATGATCATATTCCAAACACATGCAAGATGTAACGAAATTTTCGATCATCGTTCCTGAACAATAGCATATAAGCTTTACATCAGAAAGTTGAGTAATTACAACGAAGCGAACCCTCATTGGGTTTCCAGAAAGAACTTGCATACTAAGTTACACCGATATTGCATATGTACACTTGCTACAGTCACATATCCCTTCGATCTAAACCCACTATTTCTTCACTGATTCCGGAATCTCAGCTACAGGCCTTGCTTCCTTCGGCACCCCCATTTTTTACGACACTTGCACCCTCGATCGAGCTAGGCAGAACCTTTGGTTTATCGTTCATGCTCTCCACACGGTGACCTTGAACAACGTTCCCCCCGTTTGCTTTCGTGTCTATACCCAGCACAACAGCATTGCAGGATATTTTATGACCGTTCTCAGCAGCTGCCCCTAATGCTTTGGTTGAGGGAAGACCAGCAGCAGGTCGGTTAACCACAGCTGCTTCCACTTTTGATGACATAGGTGCGGGTTGAACTGGATTAAGTTTCTGAAGCGATGAACCGCTTTTCTGGACCATATCGTTCCGTTTGGTGCCGGAGCTGGGAATCGGAATAGGTCCAACAGCTTTCAAGGCTTGATTTGCTTGAGGTCGAATCGGTGGACTACTAGTAGCCGCTGGTGCTTGTAGAGACGAAATGGTGGGCACTTTCACAACGCTAGCAGCCTTCACAGAAGCATGTGGAGGTCCAGCAACTTTCATAGGTAGCTTTCCTTGGTCAGTGGATGGGCTACAAGTAGCAGTCTCAGTCTCAGTCGATGGAATACCAGGTCTCACTATGGTAGCAGAAGCCACCGGCACCCTAACAGGCTGATGGAGTGGGCGTGGCAAAGCAGCGGTTGTTGCCACAGATGGAGCAGGAGCAGGAGCAGGGAGTGGGCGCGGCAAAACAGCGGTTGTTGCAACATATGGAGATGAAGCAGGAGCAGGAACAGGCTTGACAGACTGAGGTACAACAGGTGGGGCGGCAAGTCTGGGTCCGTTGACCTCCGCTCGATGATTTCCAGCAGCCAAGGGAGACGGGGTAGCTGCCACAGTAGTGGCAGACTGAGGGAGCACCCCTGATGCGGGAGGCCTGGGAAGGTTGGCCTGCGCAACAGGCAAGGGAGAAGAAGTAGCTGGTACTGCGGTAGAAGCTGCAGAACGGAATATTTTAACATTAGGATGACCTGGGACGGAGACAGTCTGTAAAAGGTTTCCGGCACCTGTCCCCGATGGCTTGACAAGAGGAAAATGGACTACTTTTTTTGACTGTGTTTCCTTGAAGATACTAGCTTCGGATTTACTAGCAATACGAGCACCAGCAGCTCTTGCAGCAGCTTTCACCATAGAATCTGGAGTTAAGGTAGGATTTACTGGTGACTTTACTGTCAGAGGAGGCTGAGGCATTGGAGGAGGCCCTGAAACAGCACCTTTTGATGCAGATGCAAGAGGAACCTGATGATGAGGCTGTTTCTGGGAGGTAGGATCCTTCTTGGCACTTGAATGATCTACACCGGACGCATTGACAGTCGTAGGGTTGCTTGACGTGGCTGCTCCGTTTCCAACAGCACGATTAGAATTACCTTTAAAAAAAAGTTCCACAACAGTAACTTGAGAAGAAAACATTAAATTGTATTATACCTGAAACTAGATTTATATCAAACGTGGCATCTAGAAAAAAGAAGAAGAGGACTCTACAACTGGAAATCTCTACTTCAACCCGCAAATAGTGTTCTATATTTTAATGAATTAAAGAAAGACGTCAAAACGGGACTGATTCTCTAGCTACATTTTGAAAATACTAATGATAACACGAGATAAACTGTAAACCTTCCATTTCATTTCTTCTTTCCCTATAAAAGAGAATAGAGAAAAGAACCATAACGGACTCTAAAGCTACTAGAAAATGTGCATACCGGCAGACGTGAAGCTACTGTCCTTGAGAGCCATGTCGATGGCTCGACGGGTAGCCATTGCCTGCTCATATTTTTGTGAGCTGAGCGGGTCAGTTCCTCCTGCTTCTGAGTTAATTTTCCTCTTGATAGTAGTCCACCTCTGCACATCCAACCAAAATCTAATACTACAAGAACAAGGATAACTAAGGATCTACAACTACTGATTTTCCTTTTTCTTTCTGGGATGGGGTAATATATCCACTTTTTGCAGGCTGCGCCCTTCTGTTGCCGGGATTTGAACCCGGGAAACCTGGGGAATGCCAGGCATCTTGACCGGACTAGATGACAACGGATCGCCAGTTAAAGAAGACAAGCAAATAACAAATGTTTCCATGGCATGAGACTCATTACCACCCTCACACAGAATCAACTTCTGGCATAACTCATAAGGAAAATAGAAAAAGAAGAAACACTGCTTGATGAGACAATGAAGCGACTAGGAAATTCCATTTCATTTCCATTTATGCAAGATACAGACTTGCAAAGAATCACATAGCTTAGAAAAGGGGCATTGAGAAAGAAAACCTGATACAGTTGTCCCGGAGTTCGATCCCCTTTGAAGTGTTCTTTCGCCATACCCGCCCAATTCCCTTCACCACATTGCTTCACAGCTGCAATCAATTTTACATCCTCCTCTTCTGCCCATAATTTTTTTCTCCTTTTGCGATGTGCTTGACTGTTATCCCCTGTAGTCTCCCCTGCCTCACTAGCTATCCCTGCAGATGATTGTTTCTGAATAGAAACCGGGAAGGTAATGTTTGTTCCCTGAATGGAAGAGGAGGGTAGAATATTTCCAGAAGCAGCTTTGGAGGACTGTGCATTTGGTACATTTATAGTCATTGAAGCCTCAACCACTGAACCATTTGCCATATTCACCACACTTGGTAGGCCAGAAGAGATCAGTACCTATGTGAACCATGAAGAATAGTTCAAAGCAAAGAAATCTGAGCAACAGGTAATGTGTTTCGTACTTTATGAGGGACACATTAACCAGGAGATTCCAGTGAAGCTGCAGTAATTTTAAAGCGTTTTCCTTCTAAAAGGAAACCAGAATACAAGCCGTAGCACTGGCATGGCAACTCTCACGGCTTTAAGAGTAAGAAGTTTGGACTTACATTACAAAAAGTTCACACTAGCCAAATGAATAAGAAGTTTGGACTAAAGATAAGAAACCTAGTTAAAAAGGCGTAAACACACTCAGACAGGAGGGGAGGCATCCAAATCATATTCCAGCAAAAGGACCTTTAGCAAGGCTAACCTTCACACATGCAGCAGCCTCAGCTGAAGCTTCAGCACTGACAGGAGGGGAGGCATCCAAATCATATTCCAGGTCACTGTCATCTTCCTACAACAAATTCAAAGACGACCATTAAGAGACAATGCAACTGTATACTATACATCAGGCGCCAAGGCACAGGTGGTGGAAGAACTTACCAGTTAAAAAGGCATAAATACACTCAGACACAGAACAAATGTACCATAAAGATAAACCAAAGAAAACAATCTCTCAGTTTACAAGGCAAAGTTGTGAACGTCCTCCTCTCCCAATTCTAAACAAGAACCATCAACACTGCTTAAGTTAAGTTCATGTTATACTAACATCATCGGAAAAAATTTCATCCTTCAACAAGTTAAAATAGGCAATTATTGAAATAACTGAAGTACGATACGACACGGAGAAGAGACCGAGATCCCATTCCCAACCCTGACATTTGTCGAACAATACAGCACCAAACCAACTTTATCAGTAAACAAGCGATTGCAATAACTCTTTCTGCACAAGGATCCTTCTACAATGTAAGAGTTATCAATGCCACATGCTAAGGCAAACTTCATCTCCATGGAGCAAGAAACATCGTAGCAAAGAGCACTACAAAGGGATTACCATCAGCGTTGTATAGAATTATCGGAATCTCCGCAACCAAAAGCAAGCAACCAATGGAAGACCAATACCGCGACTGAAACACCAACACATACAGTCTACAGAGCATTCACAATGAGCGAAAACTAACAAGGGGTTCGGCGCCAACTTCGATCTTCTCGTCAAGTCCAAGCCGATAAGCCAAATGCCGCCACACCATCTGGTACTCCCTCGCATTCGATATCCCCGTTGCCGTCTTCCTCACCAAGCTCTCCCAATCAATCTTCGCCGCCGATGACTGCCCCACTTCCTGGAGCAATGCCAGCACCGTCGTCGCCGAATACCTAATCACACAACACATCATCACAAATCCCCAAATCAAAACCCTAACCCTAACAATCAAAATCAACACAAACCGTTGAAATAGGATTGTCATATCTTCTTCGCTGATCGTCCCGCCTCTACGGCGCTTCTTCACCAACTTCTCCCCCATCGATTCGATCCCCAATCGATCGAATCACGATCAAGGGCCGTCGAATTGAAGCAGAATCGGCGAAACCCTGGCAATTGGGGGAAATGAAGAGAAACCCTAACCCTAGGGAACGGTGCCCGACCGTTGGTGGCGGTGCGCGGCGGCGCGTGAGTGGTTGTGTGGATTAACGGGCGAGTGAAGTATTGGATTTGGGCGTTTTGGTTGTGATTTTTTTGGTTTGATTTTCAAATTTTTTGGGGGTGAGATGAGATAGAGTGGAAGAAAATCTTGGAAATTTTTTGAGTTATAATTATTGTGTAAAATTCTTACGTGAAATATTTTTGTAAAAATTGATATTCATATTAGATGTGTTATGGAAATATTAGTTTTTTTCATAGTTTTATTAAGTGCTTACTCTGTCTCATAAAAAATACAACATAACAACATTATTGCATAATTTTCTGATAAGTTTAATTATTCGTCTTAAACATGTAAAAAATATTACGTCATTGGCTCATGATTGAAGTATATAATTTATATTATCATTACTGTTTCATGATAATTTTGTGTAAACGATATTTGATCATCCTACAGACGATTCGTAACTGAATAATTTTATCATTAATCTAAACCAATGTTGTGTTTTTTATAGGACGAAAAAAATATTATATAAGAATAATTTGTTTTATTATGTGGTTTCTATTGTATATAGATTGATTATTAGTGATAATCATCTTTTACTCAACAAATCATTAGAAATTAGTACTTCTTCCATCTCAAATTTTTTGTGCTCTTTTCGTCTCTTGAAAGATGCAATATTTTGAACTTTTATTCTGTTTCGTATATATTTTGACTATCTTCGTTTTATCATTAGACTTAATAAAAATGAAATTCTTTTTAGCTTAGGTTATACTACACAATTATAACCATCATAGTATTTTATGAAAATTTTATAAAAA
Source organism: Drosera capensis (assembly GCA_001925005.1). NCBI lineage: Eukaryota > Viridiplantae > Streptophyta > Magnoliopsida > Caryophyllales > Droseraceae > Drosera > Drosera capensis. The sequence goes on from LIEC01012064.1 coordinate 150,808, forward strand.
AAATCATTTAATCATCCCGCAAGAAGGATCAAAAGTCACGTTGACATGTGTGCACAGTCAAAATGTTGCAACTTTCAGGAAAGAAAGGAGTAATATTTTCTCATTTTGATATGTCTCAAATTATTTGTGACATTCTCATATTTGAAAAATATTATGTTATTAAAAATTAAAATAGGTGAAAAAAGATTTAGAATTGAAAAAAAAAATTAAATTATGTTGTAAAAATTATGGGATGAAGGGAATATTCGTGAGTCATCACTTACTCGCATGCAAGATCAAGGGATGCATCAAATATTCGAATGTTATGACCACATTTCTTTTATGGGATAAATGATTTCCACAACAATGACTTAAGCATGATTACGATATTCTCAAAAGATATCGGAAAAAAATGAGAGCCTGCATCTAATTTGTCAAGCAACTTTCAAGCTCTTTTTTGGTGGTTATAAACTTAAAAGATGAAATTAAAAAGAATGAACCACTTCACCTATAAACAGTAACTCTGCTTATCAAAAGTGTGTTTATGGGGTTTGCACTTTGCAAACGTGGGGGGAACTATACACAGCTCCAACAAAATACATCTAACATTACAACCTCCATTTTCATTACGCCCACATTCATGATTTCCAAGGCAGTGGCGTGTGAGATTGCCTAATACATAAACTTCGTGATATGTCAATATTTCATTTAAAGCAAAGGTATAGATGTTCAGCAAAAGAATATTGAACATCAGCATTCAGGACCAAAACATCATAGGGCAGCAATGTGTAACGAATCAAACTAAGAAAAAGTTTATCATAAAAGAAACGATGGATTGGTAAAAATAGTGTAAATAAAACTTTGTTAAATAAAATTGGTTCAATAAAAACATCAACACCATCACACACACAACGTGACATACAACATATACATCACATTCACCACAACACCACTCATATATCACTCTCCTGCAATGCCAACACCATCAGCGCCATCTTCACACACCAATGATCTAATCTACAATCGAAAAACAACATGAGTGGTGCCAGCAAAGGTAACAGGAGAAGGCAGAGTGTATCCCTTAAAGTCCCCTAGGCATGTCCTACAAGTCCAACAACGTTAAGGGACTATATGTTTTCGAAAACACGGGTTTTGCAAGCGGGGGACCTTGTTCGAGTGGTTAGTGCATTTCGTGGTGGTTTGTGGGAGGATAAGGGTGACGGAGGAGACGGGCGAGGTGGTGATCAAGATGAACGATGCCGGGATAAGGATGATCGAGGCGAAGGCGAGGGTGAGCGTGGAGGAATGGTTGGAGATGGAAGGGAGGAGGGAGAGAGGCGAGGTTGGTGATGCTGGTGACTTGAGCTTTTCGCCACTGGTGTTGTTGCAGTTATGTTTGGGTGATTTTTTTTCGTGGATGTATACATGATTATAATCACCTATAATTAAGGACGCTACAAGAACAGCTTCCATGCGATTAGGAAAATTACTTGTAAAGCGGGAAAATTTGATCGCAAAAAGGCACGAACAACTAAACAACTAGTAAAAATAATCTCCGTAAAAAGCTTCCTCATTATTGAAATTAGCAATTAAATTTTACTCCTAGTCACAAATTTAATGAGAAAATAGCCCAAAAGAATATTTTTTAAATGATAATGAAATTTATTGTAATAATTGTCAGAAAAGATAATTAATATATTATAACAGAATGTGACATCGTAATTTATTTGGGATGAAAAGAATATTAAATATGATAGATTTGATATTTTGAAACGATCCTAATAAAAAAATATGACATATAATATAAAATACAAGGAGCAATATTAGAGATTAATATGGATATTGGGTCGTAAAAGTTTGAGATCAAACAGACATTTTAGTCTCTAAACATTTGTTTGTTGGAGGCTTGTCGACAAAACTTAATATTCAATCACGTCGTACTATCATGAAAGGATAACGCTTGATCCCTGATGAGACCTTTTTCGAGTTAGATGAAATTCATATGAGAAGTGAAGGGGGTATTTTGCAATTTGTAATTCATATCATTCGGGCCAATAGGAATGTCGCTAATAAATAAGTATCCTCTTTGATAAATACTGTATTCAATATCTCTAGCTAGTGGAACATTATAAGTGAAAACCTTTTTGCGTGTTAAGTTCAACCGGCGACTACATGTTACAACTGTTAGTGTCGATAACATTTGTTTCGATGTGATTGTCGATGACATTTGTTTGGATGTGATTTATAATAAGCTTTTTGATATCAACTTGGATTTTTAGTATAATTAATTTTTCGATAAAAAATCCTTAATTACTGAATCGTAACATTATTCGGGATATGATAGAGAAAACAAGGATCGAATTCGTGATGTCGTATCAAGATCTGATCATTTGATATCATATCAAAAAATTTATTCTATCAAAAATAAGATGGAAGTTCCGGTTCGAATCCTTTTGGCATTCTTGCTAGTAAAGGACCAAGACATAAGATCAAAATACATTGAAATGTCAGGCTAGCATTGGTCACGATAGAATGGTACAGAGTTCATGGTCATGAGCCGGTCCATACTGTTACGTTGCTGCTGCCTGCAGGCGGGGCTGTCAACTGTCATGCATTATCACTTGCTTTTTTTCCTGGGGCCACAGTTAGCCATAACTCCAATAGAGACTCTATAGCTGCAGTCACTGGTACTTCACGGGTCGATCATAGAAACCCTGTTTAATACGGTATATTACGTGGTATATATGAGTATAGAATAACCAAAGGATGCGGTTTTGGTGTTACAACAACAACCAACATGACTGTTGCTGCAACATCAATGATTTTTTTATAATCAAAAAGAATTGATTCAATAAAAATTCATTATTTTTTAATATTGAAATATGATATTTTATATCTTTTGAGGTCTATAAAAAAAAATATAAATTATGTGAATATTTTTCAGAATGTTTAATCACATGATAGAAGGATGAGCTGTTTAGTAGTAAATTACTCCCTAGTCATCAATCAACCCTAACAAATTCGTATTCAGCTTGTATTGGAGATTTCATGACTTTTAACTTGCGCTGCTGTGCAGATGACATGGTTCAAGTGTAGTGGACTCGCATTGGGCCTGAACTGGGCCCATATACTAGGAGACATATTCTCAGCTTCTGCATTCATGAATGTTCTGGGCCACTTCTTACGAGGCCAGTACCCAACAAAAGCCTCTTCAGATACCGAAGCCCACGAAGCTGCCACGGCCCAAAATCAAAGGTCATCTGCCAACGGCTCAAAGTTTGAGATCATATTTCCTTCACATAAGCAAACAGCAACTCGATGATATACGTTCTACTCTCATTTTCCTTAAGAAGCATGTCAAGGTTGGAAATGTTATGCCCTTTGAGCTTTATCACCGTGCTGATCTGGAAAAACAATCGCCACGATTAGGAATAAGGCGACGGAGCCAAGGGCAGAGACGATATGCAAGAATGGTTCGGGCGATGGTCACAACAGGGAAAAGATGATCCCGTATAATGGCTCGGACATAAGGACGGTCCAAGTGGATTTTTCTGTTGCGTAAGTTGATGTGTCCAGGTTAGTGTCAGACATTGCGGAACAAACTATCGAGGAAAAAATTGCCATTTACTTGAACAGTGAAGAAAATGAGCGCCCATTTCATGTTTATGGAGAGCGCCTTACGTTCCAAGATTTGGACGGAGCATTGTGTATGGATTTGAGATGAAGGGGAAATGCCCAAGGCCTGTGAATTACAGCCTCGACGGAGTTGGTGATGGAGGAGTTGTATTAGTGATTCCTGGGTCGAAATCGAGCAACGAAGCCGGGGATTCGAAATTGGTGACAGTGATATTGCCTGAACATGAATTCGAAGAACTGAAAACCTTGCTCAAGACGCGGTGGGATATTCAGTGACACGAGTTTTTCTCTGTTCTCTTATGTGATCCCCTCATGTGTAAACCATCAATAAATCGACTGTTTAGTCATATTACTCCCCAGTTTACATGATGATTCATGAAGATCATTTCAGTCTATTCTTCACGTCATGATACTGTATATCACTGGAAATGATACATTATGATACACTAAAAGTATCATCTCTACTGGTATCAAATTGAGATCCATGTTCTAAAGATCAATAAACTTCGAATCATCTTCTGTTACATAAGTATAGAAAATAATGAGTTGACTATAATCTTGAACTTGTACTCACCTCGTTCATTAGTTACCGATCATTGATCATATATGATCATTTCAAACAATTTCATAGTCTCGTTTTAGCATATTCTTCAACTGCTCAACTTCATTCTCAGGCAAGATAGCGATTACAATCGTCCCATTCTTGTCATCGTTGATTCCTTCGTTGATGATTTCTGGTCCATCACCAACTAAGATCGCTCCTCCTTCACCAACACATTCGATGCTATAACGCGCAAATGTAGGCTTCTGACCTTGAACTTCAAAACCATAAACATTAGTCCCTTCCATATTAATAAACGTAAGGTTTGCACCATAAAGTATGCAGTCACATTTCCCTTGTTCTGCCATCGCTTCTTCAACCATTTCTTCAATCATCCCGTTCTCTTCGACCTTTTCTTCAACCAAGGCCGACGCCAGCTTCATTGTATCGGCCTCTGAGACTGAGAAATCTACGCTAACTATGTCTACTTCTAGGCCATTATATGGAATCGTCTTTTCTCGATCGTTCAAATTGGTTTTACTACAACATAATGTGACCGTTTTTAGACCAGTTTGATCTTCTCTTATCCTTGCTATGCAAGCCCAAAGAATCGCAGATACCAGCTCAAACGGTCGTATATGAGTACTACGATCATGATCTTCTGGATAGTCGACGAATACAGCTTGAGCATGGATAGTCGACGAATACAGCTTGACAAGCTGATCTGATTTCAGATGAAAAGTATGTGTTGCCATCTTATGAGTAGTAGGAAGTGTCCAACTATTATCAGTCGGGTCAACCGGCTTAAGAGAAACCGGTTTCTTGGCGACAGAACGAGAGCACCTTGGGCTTGGGGGTGACGGCGTGTCAAGGTGCAATGTCGATGAATAATTACCTTGTAAACTCAGCCCCATCGAGTTCATGAATGATATAGCAGAAAACATATCTCCAAGAACATGAGCCCAACTAAGGCCTATTGACATTCCCCCGCATTTGAAACGGGTCATCTGCACGCAGGAAAACGATTCTAGTTAGCCCCAATAAAACTATTCAGGGAATCAGCGTTGTCCCAATTCTAGTTGTCTCATCAAGCAAATCTTTATGCAGCATTCGGCAGAATAGAATACGAACTGACCGCTTTTTTCTAAAAATAAGAATAAGATGTTTCTGCTAAAGTCACTTGTGACATCAGAAGAAGAGACTATATTAATTTAATTACAATATATATATATTTTATATTATTATATATGCATAAATACAAATCTCGTTTTCATATCAAATCACGTATGTTTGTCCTACAACATATATTAGATTGAAATATATAACTTACACAACCATTGATGTCCCACGATAAATTTACAAAAAAAAAATTACGTTTGATCGTCGTTATACACGTGTCAAACTTTGACGTGTCAAATTGTTGCACTTAAATTGGGACGGAGGAAATATTTTGCTTACCAAGCCACGAAAACAACCCGTTTTCCCTCAAAATAGACTTATTTTACTTTTGATTTGCCAAACAGACCCTTAAAGAAATTTGTCACCATTTCGACGTTGACAAACTATCCTATTAGTCCATTACACCAGGGAAGCCGCCCTACCTGTGAAGTCTATATATTGAGAGGGTGACCACCGGACATCGAAGATTAATATGTAGCCCATGATCAGGGTACTTGCTTTCAAAGGTGTAATAAATTGGATGCAAAAACTAAATTTTTTAGATTGCTGGTAATTTTTGAACACTACTTGTTCTATTTCATGTATGAGTTCCATTGGTGATGATAAGTTAAAGTTTTGGATTCAAGAAGAAACGAGGCCTGATTTACAAGATAAGAAAATTTGATTGGATGTTATCATTTTAAGATGTATTGCCTCGAGCAACCAACATAACAAGTCTTTTTTTTTTCTTTCCAGTAGTTGTAGAGGAGATGAATCCTTCATCATTGACTTAACCATTACCGTTCAGAAGTCTTAAATCTTTTGCAAAATTTTAAGTTCAATATCTAATGAAGAATTAGAATGCATAACCTAATTACATGTAACCAAAAAGGTACAATCAGAATTACTCATACCTGAAGCAAAACAAGAGGAGTATAACTCAATTCAAAACCCTCGGCATGATCAGGAACAAGCTTATCCTGATAATCAGAGCCTTCCATGCTAAACCATTCATCAATAGTCGTCGACGCCTGCGCCTCAATATACCGAATCCCAGCATCATTAAGCTTGATGAAGGGGCGACCTGCTTCAGGCACACGGATCCTCCCACAGGTGGTAGCATAACTCATAAGCCATTGGCACGTCAGCTCCTTCATCTTGAGTATTTCAAGGCGAATATTGTTGAAGAAGTAAATTCCTTTGATGTAGTGAAACTTGAAGGCCAAGTCAATGGCCGTTAGCTCGTGTACCTTTCCGTCCCCTGTCGTGGTTGCTGTCGTCGCTGTTGTAAATCTTGTTATTTGCACCAGGTTTTCGTGCTCCGCCCTTTTGGACATATTGGAACAGAGCAAACTAGAGACCATCACAAGAGATCTTGTATATGAGGAAGAATTAATCGTAGATTAAGAAGATGTTTCCATCTTTCCTTGGATAATAGTAGTAATTCTCCATTGGGACCAAGATACTATTATGTTAAACTTCCAAAGCTGAATAAACTATAGATGAGACGACTAATTTATATGTTTCTTGATGCCCTCAACCAGACATCGAACCACTGACCGCATGGGAGCAGGATCTCCTGCTGTGGCTGTCCAACAGCACTGATGATCCTTTGGTTATATAAAAAAAAAAAAACAAGGGACAAAAACTGTTTTTTTTTTTTTTTGTCTATATGATGGTGTAATTCACTCTTGGATTGTCAACAGTAAATTTGCTGTCCAAAATCCTACAGCAGCAGGCAACCCCAATTCCCCACCACATGACTAAAGAGAATGATTATTTTATCACTAAGTTGCCCTTTATTGATCGATTGTATGCCCCGTGATAGTTAAGTAGTGAAGACTAAGGGAAAAGCTTCAGGGAAAAAATCCAAAATATTTCATTACATATATTTTTAAGTTTAAACAATCCATCCCATAATTTTCCTCCGCTATCACTGTTCATTTCCTCATCACCATCACCATCTCCAATTTACTCTTCGCAACCCCATCCTCACAACCTCCATGCGAAGAGTTCCCTCCACCACCACCATCTCCTCCACCTCCTCCTCCAAGTCCTTATCACTATTATTATCCTCTGTCACCGCCCTCACCTTGGTAGTTCTCCATCAACCCAAAATTATCAGATCCATTGTGGGAGCTATCAATCCAAACTTGTGCATTACAGATACACATATAATTTCATGTAAGAGTCTATAATCACACTGGCAGAAAAGATTACGAACTTGAATTTGTTAACCTGCAATCATCAGACACAAAAATCAATTTGGATCTATCGGCTGACCATGATATACTAAGTATTGATCCCCGATGCCCAGTAAGTCTACACCATGATATACCAAGTATTGATCTCTGATGTCCAGTAAGTATTGATCCCTCGGCTGACCATGATATACCAAGTATTGATCCATCGACGCTCTATTCCATTTGTTATCCACAGTGCGTCTGTACTGTTACAAATAGGACGTCTGGACATTCATCAAAAATTTAGACGTACTTTTTGACACAATATAAATACACTGTTTTAAATCTAATCCAATACAAACACATCAAAATCCACAAATCCGAATCAAAATATTCAAATACAAACAAGGCGTCTGCCTTGTTATAAATAGTGCGCGTGAACATTCATCATATCTTCAGACGTACTATTTGACATAATACAGACGCACTGTTTCAAATCCAATCCAACACAAACACATCAAAATCCACAAATCCGTATCAAAACGTTCAAATACAAACTAAGCGTTTGTTCATTTTTGAAACAGGACGGTTCAAATAAAAACAGGATGCCTATTCAAATAAAAACAGGATGCCTTTTCATTATTTAAACAGGACGTTTGTTCAAATACAAACAGGACGCCTATTCAAATATAAACTGTGCGCTTGAACATTTATCAAACCTTTACACGCACTGTTTGAAATCCAATCCAACACAAACACATCAAAATCCACAAATTCGAATCAAAATGTTCAAATACAAAACCGTCGTCATCGACAAAGCTCCCACAAACACCCAACTCCCTTTCCTTCACAGTATCTCCCCAATACCCTACTCACCCCTCTCTCCACTTCTCCGAATGAACTAAACCCTCCAATTAAGGAAAAATGCTTGCTTTTCAAGCTCAACTCCATTTCGTCCATGTAGGTCCCTTCAATTCTCCTCGGTTTAATCACATGGGCTCGATCAAGAGCAACGGATTCGGGTTGACATGTGGTGGTGTTAGTGGGTTTAAAGTGATGAGAAAGATGATTGAGGAAAAGCTGTGTTGGAGTGATGGCGCGAGGGGAATAACGATTATGGGAAGTATGAAAAGTGTTGTCAATGGACAAAGGGCAATGTCGTCGGTTATGGTGAGCTGCGGTGTCGACAATGCGGATGCATTGGTGGGTGACAAAGAGAGCTGGATGTCGAAGAAGAGGTGGTGAAAATGGAGAGGAGGCGGAGAGAGATAGCGCGGGGAAGACAGAGCAGAAAAAGACTGTATTAAAAAGGAATGTATAAAATGAAAAATATTTTTTCGGGTTGTATCAAATGAAAAATATTTTATAAAACATATATCATAGGAGAATTTAGTGAAAGGTTTATCTAAAAAAAATTTTTGTGACCATGATATAGAGTACAAATGAGCCTTGCCTAGCAAGCAAGCAACTTAATTACATTCAAGTCTTTGAAACTTTAGACCGTAGTAATAATGGCGTGGATGTGGGGTTAGTCACTAATATACCTACCTCATCCTCAAATGGGTTGGATTTTTTCTAAGATACTTGAAAGTAAGAAAAAGGGATGATATCGAAAAAGTATAATACAAAATATTAAATTTATGATTTAAATTCAAAATCAATTAAGTGAATTAAGATCTATATATATTACTATATCATATGCTTCATCTAGTAGCAGTTCAAAAACAATATGAAATATCAAAAAACCATCATTATAGATTTATAATAACGGTTTGACAACCGTTGTCTAAATCGTCGTTGCCACAGCCTACGGTAAGGATAGTGGTCCATAAGGGTGCGACAAAGACAGAGGGGAAAGATTTTGCTACACCAACCAGACCTCTGAGCCTAATATTTTCGCCTTACTTGGTTTAGGTGAACTGTTCTGAACACAAATTAGCGGGCTCATGTATTAACATAAGTGAATTACTTGGATCACAAGGATTAGAACAAGATCATCTCTGGACATACTTTAGGACAATAAAGCCACTGAAATGAGAACTTGCTGGAGACGAGCAGATCCTTGGACACGCTTCGCATCATCAAGGGTATTTTCGGAATTTTGAACGTTTTTCATTTTTTGGTTGTATCTCGATAACCCAGATTCTGGGTTCTCCATTATTTTTTATACTATAGTTGGATTGGGTTTCTGACTTCCGTGTTGGGTTTGGCTGAAAGAATATTGGGCTTGAGCCCAATGGGAGGAGACGGAGAAAGCAAAGAAAATAATTTGCGAACCCGACAATAACATGTACAGCAACTTGCTGCAAGGAAAATCAAAAAATGTCACGATATATTTAAATCTTATCTACCGTGGTTGAGGTGTAGTTTGATAGAATATTTATAAATTTAATTTTTTTTTGTCAAGATTTAGTTTTTTACAAAATGAATAAGTTATTCAAATAGTTTTTTAAGTTGGATATTTTTACATTTAGTCATTTTTTAAAACAAGTGAATAAGTTATCTAAATATTTTTTTTGATAATTACATAACAAGAAGCTCCTTCCAGGATCTAAACAAAAGATATTTTAGATAATTACATTGCCACAAAATATATGTACGACACATATATTTAAATAATGTGCGTATAAAAAGTGTTAAGTAACGAACGTTAGGAATCTACAATAGTCGTGCTTAAGGAATACGAATTTAGCCCAGAAAATATTTGATTATTGAATCAAATATAATGATGAAATATTTGGGAAGATTAAATGAACGCGTCGATAAATATTACGAACATATAACCTCATAAACGTTGCGCTTAAGGACTAATGATTTTAATCCAAAAAATAATGGATTATTACATGGGACATGATATTATTATTTATAAGATAAATATATCGACATAGATAAATTGTCGATGAACTAATGTTAATGAAACATATTATGTTAATGAGAAGCAAGTGAGTGTTATATGAGTGTGTAGTTTAAGCCTTGTATGGGTTAAGTACAGGGTATATAGGTTTGTGCATATTAGTGTATGTATGTGTTAGATTATGTGTGTGCATATTTGATGGCAAGCATGAGCATCTAGAGTTTGTGTAGTCTTATGTGCATAAGAGTTAGGACATGGAGGTTATGTAGGTACGATCCAATTAACTTAAATGTGTGTTGTGACGTTATATTAGAACGGCAAGGATCGGGATCGAGGATTGATGTTTTTTATATTTGATGTGTTGTATGGGGAATCCGGGGTTAAATGAGTTAAAATATGCACCATCGTAAAATAAATATCCTCTTGAAAAAATAAATAAAAACTATCTTTAAATCGTCAGATAAAAACGACACGGGGATGTAGACCTTACCTGCACGACCCCTGAGAGGTGAACTAATGAAAAGCGAACGAAATAACACATATGGTGTCCTTGAACAGTGAAGGTCGACCTTGAAGTTCCTTCTTGGATTCATAGAAATCAATCGTTATTTTCTTGAATAACCCTGGTGACTTTGGTTGAGTCACGCGACTTCAGTGTTTATTCTTGAGTCATCATCACGGGTGAGGACTAGCTAGGGAGCCGTGGGCAGCGTACTCACCCTCATCGCATACATGCAACGACACTAAGATCGTTGGTGATAGGGTTATCGGGTGGCTCTCTTCAGGAGGCCCTTCTCAATGATGGTATCGCGAATCGCATTGAAAGACACAACAGATGCAACGCATGAAAGATACGAGATATTGGATTGAATGGTAACAAAATGTGAAAACATGTGTAGCCCGATCGACGATTGACATTCTATCTCTATACTCCAAGTCGATCGTATCCTTGAAGTTATCTTCCGAGTCGATTCGTGAATCCATAAGCAAAAGCAAAAAGAAAGTCTTTAAAGCGACATGAAGACATATAATACAATATAAAGCGATACTATTTGATATGGCGTCTGTATATTTCTATCATATTATAAAAATATTTTAGAGATTTTTGGGGGTCGCCATAATTGTTAGCGGGAGCCCTTGTAAATGGAATTCATACAACTTAGGTTATTGAGCTGCTTTTGTTCACGGTTATGTGTTTCAATTGGAGGTACGTCCTCGACTGTCCCTGGAGGGTCATAGTGTAAATTTCCATTCATATAGATCGTCTCACACGTTTTTGGATACTATATCAGATCGGATGTGTGTTTATGTTTAATGTAATATTTGATTTGTATTATTTCGATATCGGTGTTGTAATGTAAATTGATATTTAGAATTGTAAACTTCTATTATTTATATAGTTTCTTGATTTTTATATCTCTAAACCCATTTGGTTTGTTTGGCATTGTCACGGATTTGCTCAGTGACAACATAATGTCCACATGCCATTCAACGTGAAGTCAGGACGTTACACAGCTTGTGAGACGATCTTTCATTTTCTTGATCAAGGGCTCCTACATTTTTAATGACCTGGGATTTGCGCCCAAAGGAAGACCAAGATAAGTAAACGGAATACAGACTAGTATATGTGTATTGAAAAATAACGATCGAGATTAAAAACATGAAAATGAAAATAGATGTGTGTTGAAATTTGAGTCTAAGTTGATGGGAACAGGTCGCCTAATTACTAGACTTTCATCTCAAGATGTTTTACACTGTGTATTTTTTATTATTAATTTTTATTAGACATACTAAACTTAGACTTAAAGCAATTGCTATATGGATATGCATTGTTATATTGAAGCAATGACTCTGAAGAATTGCACTCCAATAACAGAGTTTATTCATTGCAAAATTTGGCTTTGGCCAAATGATGTGTCATATTTGACAATGATAATCGCCATTGCTATTTTTTTTTGTCTACTCTCATAAAATATTGATGCACTAATCCCAATAGTAGAAATAATCTTTGTGGCATTCTTGAGTCATTGATTTATCACATTGGTATATCAATGGACAATTCGTATTGGAACAACATTGCTAAATTTTAATAAATTGATATTATTCATGAACAAATTAAAACTTTACCTATATAAAAATGTCTTGTATCATTAAACTTGCTCTTAGGTATGTCAAGACCCCACCCATTCTTGTTAACCGTTATTAGTAAATGGCAATGATTTGAAAACAACGATCAAAGATTCCATGTCAACATTGCTTTTGCAGAAGTGCTTGGTAAGTATATGCAAATTCTGGACTCATACACGCATGTAAACTGCCATGCACATGCAAGTGGCATTGATTTAAGTATATGAAAAGCCGTTAACTTGTGTCCAAATCATAAACTTTCATTTTCAAATCTTGATTTCGGTTCAAGAAACTGTGAAAGTTTCAATGAACCTTAAAACAAATCGTATAAGTTATAAGTTGTCAATCTGTGTAGCCTGGCATTAATTATCATTGTCAAAATCAACTGTCAATTTAATCTAAATATTTGAACTTATCCAGGAGGCGGGCAAAGAAATTTTCAAGTAAATGGCCATAATTTCAGATTGTTTGACTTATAAATTTTGGATATGTATAATGCATAGAATTTGTTTATATGTTAATTAGGCCTACGTGTTCTTTGTGTGTCCGTGAGTTACATATCGACTGTCGTGGAACCAACCATCATGTTTTGTCAACAGGCCAGCTGGAGCCTGCGTATGAAAAGATGACGACTGAAGAATATACACACTATGAAGAGGACAATTTCGACGATTAATATATATTGAAATTCAATTACTCATTCCCATAATAATATAAATAATATTTATATATTTAGATCGTCTCAAAATATATATTATATATTATATTTCATAATTTTTTATATTAAAATATAATAATCATCATCATCTGTTATATTAGACACACTATTTTCTCTCACAATTGTTACATTAGATCCTACTATTATCAAAAAAATATTTTTTTTTATTAAATTTCACACAAATTTAACACATATATAAATCCACGTATCGGATAAAACAGTTTTTTTATATTTTAAAACGAAGGTGTATAAAACTTCTAATTTTTGAAATAGTTGTCAAATTGACTACTATTATGTGAGGGGGACATTTGATCGAGTGTTCAAGACGTCTTCTATTCACGTCCTCCAAATGATGCCGTTGATAAAAACTTATCTGTTGAATAGTGATAATTATAACATGTGTTTTTGATATATATATGAAATTGAGTAAATATTTTATCAAGAAAAAGAGACTAATGCAACATCAGTAAAAAAAACAAAAAAAAACTTATCTTTTTTAACCGTTGTATCAAAAAGTAAAAAAAAAAATCAAGATAATTTCATATTACACCAGTAGCACACAAAGTGAAATTAACAATTTATCCCAATCCGTTATAAATTTCACCGGATGAATTGATACGTGTTATAATTTTACTGATACTTGACTGATTTTCTGGAAAAAAAAAAAAAGAGGATGTCGAGAAAAATTACACCGGATAACACACAAAGTGAAACTATCAATTTATCCCCATACACTATAAATGTCACTCGATGAATTGACACGTGTCATAATTTACTGAAATTGACTAGCTTCCAAAAAAAAAAATAATGGATGCTCTGCTTTCTGTGAACATTACATCGGATAAGATCTCATTTTAATCTACGACCACGGTCATAATTTCATCTATTTTTAGCATCTGCGAAAAAAAAAACGATGGTCCATTATAATTTATACCGAATGTAACGAAAATTCTTTAAATTTTGACCGTTCATTTCACAGATAGACGACTATATATTGTTAACTATCCAAAATTACACAACCAACGCATATCATGGACCATCACCCATTAAAATTCTTGAGTATACGAGATATAATTTTCCCATTTTCCAATATAATAATCAGAGAGTCATTTAATTTTTTAAATCTTTTTATAAATAAAATTATCAAACTAAGATTACAAACAATTTAATTATTAAAGTACTTCTTTTTTCAAAACGTAATAAGAGAAGACGCCCTGCGCATTTACTAGAGAAGAAGGCATAAATACATGTATTTGATCAATATAATCATAATATTTATCAGTTATTTATTTTTAAGCTGATTTTTTAAATGAATCTTTTTTAGTCTATCATCCATTATTTACTTAAAAATTGATAATTAAATTTAAAAATTTATATATCACATAAATACATTTATGTTTACCTTTATATAATACTGTAATCTATTATGATATTTTGCCGTACAACGCACGGGTCAGTAGTCCAATGTTATATTAATAGGTAAAAAAATATAACAATATTTAAGTTATTTTTACTGAATTATAATGTTATTAATGAGTGTGTGTGTATGACTATTTCACTACCCAATGGAAGGCGTCGTGCGCCTTTAACTCAGACAAAGACGCCCTGCATCTTCTTTTTGAAATGACTCAGGACGTCTTCTTTCATTATATTTTAAAAAAAACTTATTTTAATAATTAATTAATTTATAATCGTAATTTGATAATTTTGTTTGTTAAAAGGCCTAAAAATATAATTCACTCGGTTTAGGACCAGTCCGTCTTCTACCTCCACGTGACATTGCTCCGTCAGGTTCTTGTCATTGCGACAATCATCTCGAATAATTATCAGATCAATTGATCAAGATGGTTTTAAATTCACTCCACGTTTTTTATTATCCAAAAAAATTATCTCAGTGATCGATTAGTAACCATTTGCCGACAACAACCAGGAGAATAGATTGAAATTTCTGGATCGTTGTCTTTGCCTTTTGTTTCATACCGATGCTGCTACCGCGTAAGCAGTAAACGAGTGATTTATCTCTTCAAATGTACGTAGCTTCTACTGGTTAGTAGCTAGGATGGCTATCATTTATCAAAAGTTGTGTGCATGAATCCAAAAACATGGAATTGGTTGACAAGATCAAAGACAAAGTAGTAAGTAATATTTTACTTGTCCAACACACTGCATTTTTGAAAGTTTGATCGAATCTTTGAAACTAAATGGTCACATGATCGAATTCATAGCCAACTTTTCAAGTCCTACGATGTTAATTTCAACCAGATCCTCATTGTTGAAAAGCAATTATTCAAGACTGTATCTAAATATTAAAAAAAGAAGAAGAATAAGAAGAAGACGACGTTTCTAAATATTCAAGACTTCTCATATATCCTTGACAACGTTTTTATCAAACTTATGATGGTTTTCTCTTTGAAGATGTTGAACGGTAGCGTTGATGACAATGAGAGTCAAACTGCACCCAAAGTTTTACGATCTAACAATTCCAATCCCATTTCTAATCCCAATCAATAGGTTTATCCTTCTCACCATCCAACGGTAGATAAAGTTTCTTCTCATAAAGATACTTATATCTGTATCTTTTAAAATCCAAAGTTTGTCCCATCGAACTTATCGATGACGATCTTCCTAAAGAGCACTCCAAAGATTAGATATTTGATTACCAAATTTGATAAAAAGCGAGCAATCTCATGCTAGAATATCCTTGAGTCCACTTGCAAAAACTTATTTCCCTATATTAGCTCTGACAAGTTTATATATTGCGGCAGAGTTGATACCTCAACATTAATCGATCTCTCCACCATAACTTGTTCCGATATAAGCTCATGCAGGAAATCCGCGATCGAGCCTACATTATGTGACACGGAAATGTTGTGTTAATTTTTTATGAAGAAATATTCGTGCATGCAATGTCATTTTCCCTTGGTTGAACAGTTTTGCCAGCAAGAGGAGTTGAAAGGGATTTCACCTCAATCTCCACTTGCACTTAGATGATGAAATTGTCAAAAACTTGAGGTTGTGTACACGATAACGCAAATATCTTAGCACTTACAGACATTAATTACTAACTAGCTAATTTGAAATGTCTCATCATTTGATAACATCCCGCGAAAAATTACTTGGAAATTAACCAGATAATAACTTCATTTCCTAGAAGTCGTTGCAGGCTTAGTAATCCACGTTTAAACGTTACACTTTGGACCACAATTTATTTGCTAAACTTGGTACACTTTGATAGTGACTGTGACATAGGAAAATTCAAATCTATAGCCAAGGTGGCCCTAAGTTTTGTCTCCTCTTTTCTCATTTTCTCCCAATTTTTTCTATATATAGCTCAATATCTTGCTCCATTCTGAAAACTATATACATTGTCTGATCAATTTAAGGGAAAGAAATCATCATATGTTATACATGATTCGGCATTTTTGGCGTAACAGCAAGATGAGGCCGTTCGTGTTTTATGTCTTATGCTTCGTACTCGGTGTCGGTTTCTTCCATGGCGCCCATGCTTTGAGACGATATAAGTTCGAGGTTTGTGATCCGGTCTTTCACATAATTATGTCTCCGCGTTTCGATCAAGTACATGTTTTAAGTTAAACTAATTACTGTTACCATAGCCGCTTGCAAGATCATAGATGAAAGAATTCATGATCTTATGGCTACTAGCATTATCCGAATACTATCTAATTTACTCTTAATGCAAGCTCATTGGTAAATAAGTTGATCCAAGCGCTTTACACATATATATGTTGTAAATCTTGATGATCGAAATATCAAATCCCGAACTTCAGTTATTTTATTTATTTATTCTTGTGCAGCTAAGAGAAGTGGAATACACAAGGCTATGCAGCACAAAGAAGATCTTGACAGTAAATGGACATTTTCCAGGCCAACCAATTCACGTTCACAAAGGCGAAACTATCATTGTTGATGTTTATAATGGAGGAACTTATAATGTCACAATCCACTGGTATGCTTTCTGACATTTGTATGTTCGTTTCTTTTCAAAATGCCTGGAAGTTTGTTTATACAGCTGTATTTCAGTTCTACTTTTTCGTCACATTATTTTATTATAAACCATAAAAAATAATCAGAAAGCACGCATTTTGTCATATATAGGACCAGTTTCACACACATTTATAAGCTAAGGTTGCTGATCGATTACATTAGGAAATTTTCATGCAGTGTCGGTACAGAAAAATTGATCAATTGTGATCATTAGCAAATGACAAAAGCTAAAACATTAATTCTATTAAGCTAAATATATGCATGAAGCTCTTACGCCTTCTAAGGTTCTACCGCTGAGTTGAGCTCGTTCTGAAGAGTAAGCTTCTCAATTATAGACAAATCTGATTAGAGATAGTTTAGGACGTTGAACTCCGAGAAGATTCGTGTATACATATTATCGTATTAACATGGATTATAATTAAGCAATCCAGCATTTTTCGACTATCCTTTTAATGCTGACTTCTTTTGGTAATTTGAATGCGTGTATTTACGTTTTGAAACAGAATTGGAAACTGGAAACAGTCTATCCCTATACAATAATAATAGATTATGTAACCAAAGTCATAGTCAAGTCGTTGCACCTTTTCCTCTTTTTAACGTAATAATAAATACAATAAATTGATCTATATGAGATTTTATGTACGTGTTGAATTTTTATAGAATTTGATGAAGAAATGATATTTTTTTATAATAGGATTTACTGTAACAATTATGAGACGAGACAGTGGGTGTATTATATTTGAGTTTGATTGATTTTGTATTTTTTTACATACAAATTTTCCAAATAGGATAA
The DNA here is from genome assembly GCA_001925005.1 of Drosera capensis. Taxonomy (NCBI): domain Eukaryota; kingdom Viridiplantae; phylum Streptophyta; class Magnoliopsida; order Caryophyllales; family Droseraceae; genus Drosera; species Drosera capensis. Next base: position 168,802 of record LIEC01012064.1, read on the forward strand.
TATTATAATTATTATGGAACATAAAAAACAAACATTATACTTATTATAAGACAGATGGAGTATCATATATATCTTTTTATGATCATCGTGACCATAATTGTAAAAGATGCATGCTCCCTCCATCTAGATAAATGATGAAAAGTCAACATGACACAATTATTATAAAATTATTAATTTATTGTATTAGGAAAAAAATCTTTGTGTGGTGGTGAATAAAATGACGAAAGAATTGTGAAGGGCAGAGAAAAAATAAATAATAATGAAGAAAATAATATTGGTAAAGTGTTTGTGTTGTAAAACACAATCAATTATGTGTTATGGAGCAATCTCGATCATTAACGATGGATTCAATTTTAAAAAATTATTTTTCTCTTTTGATTTAAAAAAAAAGTGATGGAGATTGTTTCGTAGCACGTAATTGGCTATCTTTTACAACACAAACACTAACCCGAAATAATATGTATGAGTAATTTAGATATTTATGCAATCAAAACTTATAAATATATTATAATTTATAAGGGATATTTATTTTTAGTAATACATCATATTTTATCTGAGACAAAAAACTATTATTTTCATACATATCGATGGAATTATTACGTATAGTATTCTTTTTATTTTTGAATTGTACCATGCATTTCGACATGTCGTATACGTTGAACTGAAAAGAGATTAAACTAATTAACGTCAATTAATCATAATGACAAAAAGACAAAAAAGAAACGTGCGATATCAAATAAAGCTCTGTACAATGTCTCGTGGGTGGTTTGGTTACTTTCATAATGAAAAGTGTCGATGCAAGATGCCAAAACTCAGTATCATTGTGTATCAATTTGGATCATATTCATAGTCAATAATGATGGGAGTGCAACTAGTTGCCAAGAAAGTTTCGAGACACGTTCATTCGTACCTATGGACCACGTACACGGCTAAGTTTGGTCAGCCGTCCAAATAATTCCACACGTTTGGAATGATATATTTGTCCAAGATCTAATAGTTCTACGAATATAAGTACTTTTGTTCGAGGCATCATAGTGTAGAATGAGAAAAAATAACATTTAATTTTTTAAATCACGTTAAATTTTTCGAGAAAGATTTTTTAATTAAAATAATAATAATAATAATATAGTTTTTATAGTTCAAGATTTTTTTAAAATTTAAGAAAAAGATTAAATGATTATTTCTATTGTTATTTTTATAATTTGAGAAATCAATTTCATCAAAAATTTAAATTAAAAATAAAAATCCATATTAAGGTATATCAGATAACCCCCACGCCGCAACTTCTATTTAAATATGAAGAGTTGGGAACAATGATACTGATCGTAATCATTTTTTATACTAATATTGATGCTTGCAGGCATGGAGTGAAAATGCCAAGATATCCATGGACAGATGGACCGGAATACATCACACAGTGTCCTATCCCGCCGGGCGGCAACTTCAGTCAAAAGGTCATCTTCTCCGACGAGGAGGGAACGTTGTGGTGGCACGCTCACAGTAACTGGACTCGTAACACCGTTCACGGCCCCATCATCATCTACCCCAAGAAAGGATCTTCTTACCCTTACCCTAAACCCGCAAGAGAGATTCCTATCGTTCTTGGTACGTAAAAACAAGGGTTTCGCACATAAAACTAATGACTAGTAATTAGAGAGACATCAGATTTACAACTTATTTTGGCTGGAATACAAAAATGTGCTTAAAATTTTTGATAGAATGAAGAGAATTTTTGATAGAATTGATTTCTTCAAATGATATCAGAAAACTCAACGACAGATCAATATCTAACTCTTCAAATGATATCAGAAAACTCAACGACAGATCAATATCTAACTCTTAACGAGACTAACTTGCTTATAAACAATATACATGATTGCAGGGGAATGGTGGAAACAAGGAATTGAAGATCTATACTATCACTTCCTATATACAGGGAATGATCCCAATGTTTCAGATGCTTTCACCATCAACGGCCAACCTGGTGATCTCTATAATTGCTCCAAAGAAGGTAACCATACACATATTTTCGCTTTTCCGAATCCAATTACGTTTTCCATGGTAATTCACCTATTTACATATGGGATGTTAGCGACTGTCACTCCAACTTTATGATTAGTCCCAATATGACACCTGAAAATGGTCGTAACACCTTAATATTTTTCTTCTCCATTACCTAAGGCGACACTCGTATACTATGTGTAGGAACATTCAAGTTGTCAGTCCGACATGGCAAATCATACTTGCTTAGGATTATTAACAATGCCCTCCAAGTCCCCCTCTTTTTCGGAGTCGCGAATCACACCTTGGAGGTGGTCGGAACCGATGCCTCCTATCTCAAGCCGTTCAATACAACCTACATTGGAATTTCTCCTGGACAAACCATTGACGCCATCCTCCACGCCAACCAGTGTCCAGGCCGCTACTACATGGCCGCCAGTGTCCTTGAGAGAACCCCCTACGTCAGCTACGACAACACCACGACAACTGCCATCGTAGAGTATGTAGGCGCTCCGGCTTCCTCCACTCCTTCGCTACCTATTTTGCCAATCTTCAACGACTCACGAGCCAACGAGAACTTCACAGCCCGGTTCAGAAGCTTGGCTACGGAAAAATATCCTATTGATGTTCCTGTGAACATCACAAAGAGTATGCTCTTCACGTTTTCTGTCAATGCCGTCCCTTGCACAGGGTCTAATGATACGTGCCAGGGTCCTAACACGACGAGACTTGCGTCTAGCGTCAACAATGTCAGCTTCGTCAATCCAACAATCGACTTGTTACAGGCGAGGATCACTGCCATCATTTCTTATATCATTGCTCAACTCTGCTCTTAATCATGCTAGCTTAGCCATGAAATGCGCTCTTTTTGCTATGATCATGACATCTGAATCGTGAAAATGCAGGCATACTACTACAAGATCAACGGTGTCTACGAAACAAACTTCCCAAACTTCCCACCATTGTTCTTCAACTTCACGGCGGACACACTGCCCCTAGACTATGAGGTGCCACTGATGGGGACAAAGGTCAAGGTGCTCGATTATAACGACAATGTGGAGATCGTATTCCAGGGTACCAATGTTGTTGATGGTGCAGATCATCCGATCCATCTCCATGGACACAGCTTTTATGTGATCGGATTAGGATTCGGAAACTGGGACAAGGATAAGGATCCTCCAAACTACAACTTGGTTGATCCTCCCTATCAGAATACCATCACTGTGCCTTATTTGGGATGGGCAGTCATCAGATTCAAAGCCTCGAATCCAGGTAGTTATTCACTTACCAGTAATAACAGAATCATCGACCTATTTTGGGAGATAGTGGCCATCTGATCACTCCCTCAAAGGTTCAAAGTTTTGTTTCGCATTGGGCTCGTATATCATCAAATACGTGCCTTCGTAATAGGCCATTAAACATTTGCTGACAAAATTTTTACTTCAATTGATTTTGCAGGAGTGTGGTTTATGCACTGTCACGTAGACCGGCATATGTCATGGGGTATGGACATGGCGTTCATAACACTGAATGGTAAAACAAATGACTCGAAGATGTTACCTCCTCCTCCGGATATGCCTCATTGTTGATGATGATCTTCCACTCGCATTCAAGAATCAGTATCCGTTCCATCTATAATTCGCGTCTCAGTTTGCTTGGTTACTAGTTACGGATTGGTGAAGTAGACTGCATATCACCTGCAAATGTTTGGGCCATGCAGTTTATTATTTGATTGTTTCATTGAAGGTATCATTGTACGTTGTTCGTAGTGTAAACATGTTACCAGGGCTATTCATGCACAATAATAGTTCTTGAGATGCAAAGCAAAAGATGAACCCTTGTGCGACTTTTTGTATGCATGGTCGACAGTCACAATAACGCCTAGGACTTGGAGGAGTGACAATTGATTCTCTACATCATCTCATACTGATGACCGATTGTCAGCATGTTCAACCTGAACTGCCACTGTATCATAACCAGGCGCGCCAAGAATGCCTCGGCATCACCAGGGAGGCGCAAGCCACAACAATGCCAGACATGAAACAGAGACTCCACAACTGCAAACTCGTGTCTCACTAAGAATGAACGCTCGCCCCCCTCTGGCAAGAAATCCACTAAAATCACAAGCTATATATCAAAGTACGACCTTAGACCAAGATCTCGTTAAACCCATGCATGGCGAGGTTGATTTGATAAGACGGCAAAGTGTCCCCTGCTGCGGGCAACATGAAGTAAACCGTAGGAGCAATTTTCATCACAAGTTTAAGATTTGAAAAAAAAAATTAAAGACGCAAAAAAAAAAAAAAAAAAACTGCAACAGTTTCCTTCCTACTGTCTACGGCAGAAACCATTAACTTAGAAACCATTAAGCTGGCATATTCCCAAAATAAAATGAGTGCAGATTCACAGCGTGCAAAGGATAATACCTCAAAGGCAGGAAGGTCAAGGATTTTAACTTACCTTCAAGCATATACAGTAAATAAACCAACTTGTTCCAAAATTTTCAGTTGCCAACCCGACCTAGCTGATCACCAAAATCGATCCCTCAACTTCCCCACAGCAATGCAAACTCTGACAAAGAAAACAAAGAACTAAACAACTGATCACCACAGAACTTGGTGATAGAGAGCTGCAGATCCTTCGGCAAGTGATGCCTTGGACGACATCATCTGTTCTTTCTCCAGCAAATACAACAACAAAGAACCTGGATTAATCAAGATCAAAACAAAAGGTGCATGCCCAGCACATCATCCTCAACTCCGGGATCTCTTCCATTCAGCATCCCCTCGATCATCTCCTTCACAGAATTCAACAAATTGAACACAAAAAGGGAGAAAAAGGAGGTAAACTTTCATGTACTGGACCGATCAACCCTGGAACACCATCATCCATGGAAGAAAAATCAACACCAATACACTCTCAATTTCCTTCCTTTAATATCGTTATAGCTGCATATTAGTTGAAAAAACCATACAACTTGAAAAAACCATCAAGGGGCCTGATCTGAATATCTGATGATGTATGACTAAACGTTAAAGGGTGCTTATGGCAAATGGCAGATGTTTGATGCAGGATGCAAAAAATTGGTTGTACAACATAAGAAAATGCAAGGTGTAGCGGAAATAAAGTGTAGGCTTAGTATTCCATGATATCACCACTTTCTGGTTCGACTCGAGGAACTTTTTCAACAAATAATTCAGTTAAACATCCAAAGGTGAAGGGAATAATGATTCAGTGTACAGAATCCTGCACGAAAAAATATGTACATTTTCAGATTTGATGAAAGAACCAACTGTGAACAACAAACTTGCAAGTGTTGGATATACAATTAACATATGTATAAGAACTCAAACCTAATCTGCTTGAATCAACAAAGAGCAAGCAAACTGGTTGCGTTAGGAGGGAGGAGTGTACATTTATAACAAGTATTAGATCAACAAGAATAGAGTTTCTTAAGCAGAACAGGGATCTACTTCAGAGCATTCGAAACGGAATAAATGAAATCCAAGAACCCTGTTCCGCTCAGGAGACCCTTACCGGTTAGGAGCTCGATATCTAACAACAATAGGAAGCCAACCGCAGCAGCCTTTCCGTTGATTAATTCATTTTTCCTTGTGAAACCAAATCCCTCCTGACTCTCATCGATAACCATTCTCACCTGACAACAAAAGCAACGATGCTCACTAGAGGGACATTGTTATTTTAGATACCCGCACAATACTTGATTCAAGAGGGGAATGGAAAAGCTGAAGAAGAGAAGAAAAAAAAAACTTTTAGCAGAACAGGCAATAACAAGTTATAAGGATTCTTAATGGTAAAAAAAAAACAAGTTATAAGGATTCTTGAAGTTTTTAAAGATTTAGAGTCCTGAAGAGATCTTTTGGGAGTGTACCTCGTCCACATTTACATCTGTAGCAGTTACACCAGGTTGAGCCTTCCCACTAAATACAATCTCGGCAGAAACATTGGATTTTGCTGCGGTGCCCATATTGATAAAAATATTTTCACCATCAGTTTTTACAGGGTAGACGAACATTGGCCTTGTGGCAGGAGTCAGTGCTCTGAGAACAGGATTCTTCGGATACCATTAATTTATCGCTCCTGTCCGAAGGTCAAATGTACTGTCAGTTGAAGGGCACACTATGCAGCCATCCTGTAAAATGGATAAACAAATACATAAAACATCAGCTTAGAGATACATAACTAGAGATGAGCTTCAACAAGATTAATGTAAAAAGCAAAAGTAGACCAATAGACCAACTATCCACAATCAGATTCATATGCCGGGCATTTTCAGGGTATGGAAAAAGAGGGTCAGTAGATGACGTTCCTTCCGCCTTGTGTTTTGGGGGATGGGCAAGGTGCCGTGAGCAGCACTGGTTGCATTACACAGTGAGGGCTATTACGGTATTACCATGACATAATGAAACAACCATTATGCTATATCAATCAATGCCTACCAATGTTTTCCAAATACCATAAGGAAAAACCTAGAGAATTATACTTGGAAGAGAAAATCATTACCAAAATTGGCCGAAAAGTTTGGACAAGGCCAATTTCATTTTATGATCATAATTCTGTAAGTACACATTACACATTTGATTTTGTGTCCAGACTCCGAAGCTCTGGACCTGCCAAGGAAATGAGCCAAACACAAAGCTAGTAGAAGCTATCCATAGTCCATAACTATTCAAGCTTCCGACTTGAGTGTTTGCAGGCAGGACCAAGATTACTAATGTTAACTAGAATAAGTGGACCGTTTTATAGATACTAAGATGAATGGTCATGTTCACGGCCTAAAATTCTGAATAATGACAGCCAAGATTTCAGATCTCATTTCTTTTTTAACACAGAAGTGTAAGAAGAATCCCATATCAATCAAGAATCTCTACTCAATTGCCTTTTGAGAGTAGTGGTAGCTAGGTAAAACTGGATTTGCAAGAGCTAAAGCCATGCTTTAAGTGAAGTATCTAAAGTATAACCATATACATACAAGATTAAGATGACAACAACAACTACTACTACTACAAAAAGGGGAAAAGAAAAAAGAAAAATAACAATCCACATAATCCCACCAGGCCTACAAGTGGGGAGGGCGAGATCTACGAAAGTTTTGTCTCTCCAATATATAGCTAACATAGACTGTTTCCTAATGTTTCATACGCGTTGAACCCCTCGAGTTTTTGACCATACTGTTATGAAAAAGAGTTAGTTTACCACTAAGATAACTAATTGTTATAGAACATAAAACTTTCAGACAGTTGATCATTCACATTGACATCACACCCACCCACCCAAACAAACACAACACAAAACCACAAAACCCGGGGCTGTTTAGTATTACCAACCAAAACCAATAACATGATAGAAAATCACAACGAAAATCGAAGTCACTTCATAAAATAGAACGGATCCGTTTCAAAAAAAAAAACAAGAAGAAGTCAGAAACAAAAGGTTCCATCAGTCTATGAAACAAAAACAGAAACCAATAACAATCCTAAACAACAACACACAACACAAATTCCCGCATTCAACCTGAGTGAGCTTGGCGTTGAGGAGTCCTTCCGTGTAGGCACCCTCGGCGGGACTCCGATTCTCGACGGTGAAGACTTGGCCCTTGTACCAGAGCAAGAGGATGGTCTCTCCGTCCTGGAGGATCACCCTCCTCTCTCCCTTCGGCAACGCCGCCAGCGGCACCACCGGCACCCAACCCGACTCCTCCACCACTTCCTTCTCCGCCGAATCCGCCGCCGATGCCGATGAGGATGATAGGTCGGTGGCTTTGCAGGTGATGCGGCGTCGGGTGGGGGAGGGGAAAGGGGAGAGGATTGGGGGTGGGAAAGAGAGCGGTTGCGATGGTGGTTGTGGTTGAAGGTGATGGGAGGATTTGGGAGTGGGTGGCGAGGTGAAGGATACGGTGGTGGTCGCCAGTGGTGGTGGATGAGAGTGAGGGAGCGAGGTCAAGGGAAGGGAGAGTGGCACGTCGACCACACCCCACACTACTATCCTTCTTCCGTCGGGTTCCAAAAATGGAATATGAACACTTATATTGAATTATTTAAAATATAATTTTGTAAAATTAAATGAATAAATGAATGATATGATAAAAAATAAAATAAGTAAATATGTTAAAATTGATTTTAAAAGATATTTTTTAAAAAATAAATATGATAAATTATTTTTATATCATTCAACACGAATTGTAAGGAGATTCGTTATTCATCTTAACGATTTGAGAAAACTACGTTAAAATGAAATACATAACTTACACTAATGATAGTGTTTTAAAATAATTTTATAAGAAATAAAATATAACAAGATAAATCAAAATCTGTATCAGCAAACCCCAAAATCAAAATGTTACAATTGTTCTGAGGCAAAAAGAGTAAAAGGTATAAAGTGAGATTGAGAAATTGGATAAATTTATCATATTATTATAATATTTTTTATTTTTATAAGTCAATTTATTATAACATTATATATACTAAAGAGTGAAAAAAAAAAAAAGATTTTGATGTAAGCGCTCTATGTGTTAGAGAATAATGAAACATGAAACTTAAATCATATTTTAAAAAATTCAAAAATAAAAAACTTCACAAATACAAAACTTATATAATATTAGCAACAAATTTTCACCTCACCAAAAAAATTCCACTCCTTCCCATAATGTTTTTATAAATTTATCATGAAATATCAAATATAACTTAAATATTATAATTTTTGGTCAAAAAAACTTCTAAAATATATCATTTGATATCAAAAAATAATACTTTAAAATATATATTGAATAATATAATTATTGTATATTGTTGTAATTTTGATAGAACGAAAGGAATACTCCTCCGTCCCAAATAAATTTTCACTTAATACAATTATTAATGAAATCATTGATTTTGATATAATGGACAAAATTGCCGTTGTGTGGGAGTAAGAAAAAACGAAAAAAATTATGGGTGGGAGGAGAAAAAATAATGATAATAAAATGATATAAAATAAAAATAATTTGAACAATTATACATTCAAAATATATCAATTTAAAAAATATTATAATTTATATAAAATATCTATTTTTAATAATATATTATAATTTAAATAGAAAAAAAATATATGTTTAAATACAGATGAGGTTGTGGTTTGATTTCTGATTTATTTATTCATTTGTTTTTTGTTTTTTGTTTTTTTTGGTTGCCTTCTCTCATCCACTCTCCACCAGTGGATCAAACCTTCTACTCTCCACAGGCTACACATCTCTTCCTCTTGCTCTCTTTCTTTCTTTCTCCATCGTCAACCTTCTCCAAGCCCATCTCACGATATTCCCATCAGCACCGGCCACAAGCCTTCCTCCACCGCTGCCAGGTAACTCCCTCTTCCCTCACCTCATTTTTTCTCTACTATTAGACCTCTGAGCTTCAACCCGAAATCAACTGGTAATGAGCGAGTAACCCAGGATCTGATTTATGGATAGATCAATCGAACGCGAGAGATAATGAAAACGTAAACTTGTAACTATGATTAAGGAAACAATGGACAAAACTTTGGGGGAAAAAAAAGATTTAAGAAGTCGTAGCAGAGGGGAAAAAAAAAAAATAACATGCTGTACAACCGTGCTGTGTGCTTAGTCTCATACATTGGAAGATTAATTCACAGTTTCTCAAGATTATACCTGAGGACTCTCATGCATGATTACCACAGAATAATTCCAATTTAATTTCACAAGATGCTACATCTTTCGTCAGTTTTTAGAAAATTTTATCTCGCTCAAACAAAATATTAATGCGCTTTTCATATGAAAATTTTTAACTAATCCAACCTTGGTGTTAAAACAGGTGTGGCTATTGTTATAATTTGGCACACCAAAAAGTTCTTTTAGCATCAAAAACTGTCATTCCAAGTTTAGTTCTATTTTACACGTAAATGGTTCCATTTGAGCAAATTTTCTCACATCTCGTCTTTTTTTCTTCTTTTTTTTTTTCTTAATCTTAGTAAAATTTAGGTGTCTATGTTTTTTTCTATAAACTTCTTTTCAAAATTTCTTACACATCATAAACTTTTGCAAAATAATACCGAACCTTTTTGTCGTTGAATTTTTCATCTTTTTATTCTACTAATTTTTCCAAACATATTTTAATGTATTTCTTTATTAGTTAAGTGAATTTGTGGCCTTCATAATATTTTGATAGTGAAAAAAACTTAAGAAATAGTCATAATTGATGATTTGATAAGAATAATTATAGTTTTCTTTGGTTCCAAATATAGAACCAATTTTAGCTCAGTTTTATTTTAACATCACTCACTCGTGGCTAATGGTTGAAACACTGTTTTTACATTTTGGTTTCAAATTATATATATATAGCTCATGGGTGAACTCGTGATCCGGAGAGGAAGATGTACACAGGATGCGTTTTAAGTTCCTAAATGATTATGGAAAAGAGTTACTAATAAACAATGTCGATCTAACTATTTGCTTTCGAAAAGGACAACAATCCAGACCCGCCGCAAATATGAAGCTAGTTTATATGTCTATGTGCCCGCTTTAGTGGCAGTGAGATAATCCTGCAGAACACTTTCCTGTTATATTTTCTCCAATAACTAATTATACTTAGATGAACAACTTGATATAGTAGTGTGCCATAAGTGTCTAACTAGTTGATACAGGAATGGCATCCATGGCACATATGCTATCAGCAGCAAATACTCCTGCATTTCCATTTTGTTCCCAACGCCTGCCAACAAAGATCCTGAAGTTTCCTGCCAGCTTCAGGCTCCATGCGTCATCTGTGGATGAGTCCGATTGCAACGATGCAGAATGCGCTCCTGAAAAAGAGGTCTCTCATTTCTTCCCTCATGCTTGCTATCAACGCTCTTCTGATACCCCCATCCATCTGATGATGTTGTTACATGTTTGTTAAAATAACTCGTGAGTGGTGAAAGAAGAATTCAATTTTGTGGTAACTATTTCCACAACAAGGGAAAAATCCACAAAAATGAGGAACAGATTTTCTTGAGCAGCATAAGTCATTCTTTAGGGAAAAAAAAAACAAAAACATTGAGCTCTTGGACAATATCTCATTTTCTTGCGGGCCTGCAATCTTTCTCCATTTCGAGATTAATAAGCCATCTCTGATGCCACCATATATTTGCATTTCTGTTTTCAATTTCTCAGTTAACGCTGTGTTTTCTGTAGATTACCATACATTTACCGTTCTGTTTCAAGTTTCCCCATTAACGCCATGTCTTTTCTCAGATTACATGGATTTATGTGAGCTTTGCCATTGTGGATATGTAAAGTCCATGTCTTATTGGCATGGTCGTCATCCATATTATCCACCAAAGGTGGCACGTTTCCATAGATTTTTCTCTTATTTATGGTCACATGCTGTTACAGGTTGGGGCAATTAGCATGGATTGGGTAGCTAGAGAAAAGACTAACGTGGTCGGGACTTTCCCACCTCGAACTAGAGGATGGACAGGCTATGTTGAGAAGGACACTGCTGGACAAACAAATATATACTCTGTTGAGGTTTGTGGTTTTTATGCTTCTATTTCCTGTATTAATTGCCACAGTACAGGGATAAACCAGCTCAATTTCTTGTTATTGTTGAAGGTATGCCTGATAATTTGGTTTTCGTTGGGCATGCTTTCCTAATGATGTTTACATTGCTGCTCACTAGCCGTGCCTGATCAAGATTTTGCATTTGACATCCTTGGATTATTTTGCAGCCAGCTGTTTATGTTGCCGAAAGTGCAATCAGCTCAGGAAATTCTGGCACTTCTTCAGAAGGTTCGGAGAACACTGCAGCAATCGCAGCCGGCATTGCTATCATATCATTAGCTGCAGCTTCTTCGGTCCTCCTCCAGCTGGGGAAAGCTCCCCTGCCGATACAGACAACAGAGTACTCGGGCCCTTCACTCAGCTACTATATTAACAAGTTTACAGCTGCAGGCCTAACCGATACTGGGAAACCTTCTCAAAGCACAACGACTGAAGTTGCCACAGGCATAGTTGATAGTGAAAAATCCTCTGAAAGCACCGCGACTGAAGTTTCTCAGTCAGAGGGTCAGTCTGCAGTTGTAGAAGAGCCTTCTACACAGTGAGGAAATTCTGATCATATGCATTTTGTGTAGAAAAGAAAAAAAGTTTCCAATGAAGCTGCCTTCGCAATTCACGGGTTATAGCAGCATTTCATATTTGTTTATTTTGTAAAGTGCAAAACTTCCTGGTAGAATATATGGTCAGCGCGTTTATCTCACAATATGGAGACTTGCTGTCTCCTGTAACAGATTTGAATGTAGAGGCATATACACGAGTCTAGTGGCCTGTTTTCGATAATATTGTGTCCATGACACAATTTTTTCCATGTTTTGAAGAGCTGTGCTCTGTTCTATGGCATGGTAGAAGATGCAAGAACAATCAATTTTGATTGGAAACATTCATCAGTGCTTGTTCTATTGCAGTGATTGTTTCGTCCCTAGATCTCTACTGCATGGTATGCTCGTCCGAGCAGGTTATGCAGGCTATAAGCAGTTGATGGTGTTCTGCCTTATGATTCGCTATGCTTTAGCCATGTCCGAAACATTGGCTAATGTACAAAACAACAGCGGCTTACATATACCATAAACAATAATTAGGTGCCAGGTTAAATGTACGCTCGGCGCTGCTTATGAATACTTGACTCTGCTCAGTGCTCAAGGTTATCCTTATCCTCTTACAGTATAAAATACATGTCATTAGATACCGGCACACTCAAGGCATTATGAATATGCTGTACAAACGGATCTCCTACACAGTTATGAGTCGTCAAGAAGTTTCTTCGGCCTGGTTATACTTTGTCTCTTGCTGCCACGGTCGTCAGATCTCTGCGCTTCAGAAAATAAGTCACCTGCATGGCTGTGCCGCTGTTGCTTAGGGTAATCGCTGGAGATTACCATACGTTTCTTCCATGGCAGTGCACGGATTCAGCATGCACCTGACCGTCGATCTCCCATTTGTTCCTTGCCTTAGATTTTCGTACAGCTAGCTGGATTTGCCGCTCGTGCTCTTTCAGCATTTCCTCCATGTTTCCACCAGGCGGCACCAAGGGTCCGGAGTAATGAATCTTCTTCTGTACGTAGCCCTTAAAACAACACGAGGACCACAAAGAAAAGAACATTACAGAATTGATATTAAAAGTGTTGTAAGAGAATGGCGTCCAAACTTTACAATAATCAGGAGTTACTTTTCCAGTGCTACTAATAATCCTCAGTGTCTGATCACAAAATCATAGATTGGGAGGGCGGGAGGGGTTATACTTACCTGAGAAGATTCTTTGCCGGAAATCCAATCGTCCCTCCTAGTCGGAACACTCAGGTCGGCCACGCTCTTTGAGGAGCTACGTGTGAGTCCAGAGGGCTCACGGCTTGTATCCTCTTTCGCCTTTCTAGTCCGAGAAGATACGGTTGCACTCGGGTGAACCATTGAACTACAATGAGACATGCCTTTACGTGCATCGACTGTTAGTGCCGTATGCGGCTGATGGTTGTAACTAACGCCTGACGTCTTGGAGTTGGCTTTTCCCTGCTTTTTATAGCATAGAAAGTCAAATTAGAGGCTAAAACACACAGATAAGACAGTTTGGCTTCATGGCAGGAGGGAAAGTACCTTCAGAGAAACATCTCCATCGGCGTCGAATTCTGGGGTACGGACCTGCTTGGATTCTCTTGGGCCTCTCCTCACAGATTCTGGCCCTCTGCCTTTAACAGCTTCTGCCTTTTGCCTGAATTCAAGATATCAAGTAGTTCAAGTTAGAGATACTCTTTGCAATGATGATTTAGGTAGATATGACAATGATCTGTCCATATGAAAAAAAATTAGGATTCTGCTGCGAAACACATACCTTCTTGCCTCTTCATCCCGAATTTTCACATCGAGTTCCTTTGAAGGAGGATATTTCGGTAAACTTGATGGATCACAAGGAAGAGGATGTGCTACAAAAAACTAGAACATGAAAACGAAGCATTCAGTGTAACAGAAGTAGCAACTGATTCTGGACTACGAGAAGCAAAGGTTATCATGGTGGGGAGTATAAGGAGCACCCTCGGTGTTGTGCTAATAATTCCCCTATCATGGTCATGGACACTTTTTCAATGCTCATACGATCAATGCTATAGATTCTACAGTTCTAGAATTCCTCTAGGTGCTGAGGAAACGAAACAAAGCAAGAGAACACTTGCCTCACTAGCCAACGCATCTGAAGCATTTCTCCTGTTTTCTGGCTCAATGGAAAGGAGGACATCAACCAAAGACAAAGCAGTAGGAGGAAAGTCCCTGAATGTCTCAATAACACGACGCTTGTAGGGTTGTTGACGCTTAAAACTAGTAGCATCAGACAGCTTTGATTTTTTCCAGTAATCCTCAGAAGGCGAACCACAGAGTTTGAATATTTTATGCATTTGTTCCACCTACAAATGTTTCCAACCATCGAATGTAAATAGTAATTTACAGAGACGTCATGTAATTGACAAAGGTAAAATGCAATAGGCTGCTGAGACAGACCTCAGTTCTTCCTGGCATTATCGGCTTCCCAGCAAATAGCTCAGCAAGTATGCAACCAACACTCCACATATCTACAGGGACACCATAGTTTGTGGAACCTAGCAATAATTCAGGTGCCCTGTACCATAGGGTTACGACACGACTGGTTAATGGTTGCTTCTGGCCAGGCCTGAAGAGAGTAGCTAGACCAAAGTCTCCTATCTTTAGCACTCCATCGTTATTTATCAGGAGATTAGCACCTTTGATATCGCGATGTAAGATCCCTCGACTGTGACAATGTTCAAGTCCACAAAGCAGTTGCTTCATGTAGCACTTAATCTGCAACAACATAGCATTCGTAGTAAACAGGCGCTGTAATTGTAAACACCTCGACATATTCTGAAAAGATGTGATGTTGTTTTCTCTCAATAACGTAATTTTAATGAAAGGCGACAAATTGTGAATACCATAAAGTAGCAATAGATAAGCTTGGTTAGTACCTGTGGTTCGGTGAACTTAATACCAGGAGTCGCTGCAAGTCCAGCTAGGTCATGCTCCATGTATTCAAATACAAGGTACAAGCTACCCGACATTCTTGAAGTGACTAAACCTTCAAGCTTGATAACATTAGGATGGTCGAGTTTTCGAAGAATAAGAATCTCTCTCGCCATGAAGCGAACACTTTCTGGATCCATGTTAAGGAATCGGACTTTCTTCATCGCAACAATTTTGCCGGTTTCAAGATCAAGAGCCTTGTATACACTGCTGTAAGTTCCCTGTCCAATCTGTACAAGAGATGACAAAGAATAAGCCAGGGATCATGCAGAATTACATGTAAATTACACACGGATAGCCAAACATACAAGGCATCACATTACTCATCATCTTCCCTTTACTGTTTTATAAATGGTTGTTAAACAAAATATCAATAAAATTGTACAGTTAACATGTGGATGCATCAAGTAGAGATCCAGGAGGAGCAAGAGCTATCTAATAAAAAGATAGAAATGCTCCTACATTTATCAATAAAATCGTCTCTGTAATACAAATATAAAACCCGGGTGGAATGAACCCAAATATAATTCTACATGTATATGGACTAAGGTAGTTAACTTTATGGCCAAATTTCCCTATTCGCTAGTATGTTCAGTAATATTCAAATGCTTGTAACAAGCAAAATTGCCTCTGCATTGACCACAAGCAAAATTGCATATGCATTGAACAGAAGCATCCCTAGATAACAAATGCAATCGTAAATCACCAAAGCATCACTAATAGCTACAATAATAACTACAATCGCAAGGAAAGAAATAAAGCAAAGCGAATGGAGAACTAACTTTGTCTAACTTCTCAAACGAGTCAATCCTTCGAGGCACCCAACCTTGGATCGCTTCTCCAGCAACAGAAGTCAACCAAGACGGCCATCCAGCAATAATCTGCTCCACATGGGCAGCACGAGGAATGCTGATTATCCTCGTCATTGGCTTCTGACCCTCATCAGGCTCCAAATCAACAGTTGCACGTCTCTGATGATTATGCCCCTTCACCGGTCTCTCCACAATTATCGTCTTAGGATTCCCCTCATCCAATGTACTACTCAAAGACCCCGAGTTCACATGTGACGGAACCCTAGACGTATTACGACTAGAGCTTGTAACAGAACCCGAATGCGCCTGTGAAACAACACGTCCAAGGGACCCCGAATTGGCTCGTGATCCAGGCTTCGAGGCAACATAGTGACTCGACCCATCGACGACCAAATCCAACACAACATCCTCTCTTTTTGGTGGAGCAACCAATTGAGATGATTGCTTCTTGAACTCCTTTTGGCTATCATTACCATACTGATTTGTCGACGACGAAGATCCTTTCGAGCAAATGCAGCCCATAGCCTTACCCTATAACACAATCCAACTCTCCAAATCTCTTTCTCCAACAGCAATATTCACAATCTCTAATCTTACAACAATGTTTTCCAATCCTCAGCATTAATCAACAACATAAGACTTTTTTCCCCACAAAGATTCCCACAGATGGCTATAAACAAAATTATGATCACACTATCCACGGAAAGTCAGATCGTGTACAGAATCTTCAAACTCTACCCAGAAAAGGAAAACCCCATAAAAAAAAACATAAACTTTAGATTAAAATGATTTGAAATTGATGATCAAAAAAATTAGAAATCAATGGAAAAGATTGAAAACCCGGACCAGAAATCCCACAAAAACGAATACCCAGATCGTGAAAGCTCTTGATTCAATCAATGCAGGAGTCTCCGGTCCAAAGGGCAAACACCCCCAAATCCAATCCCCCAAAAAACCCAAAAACAAAAAATACCCTTTTCTTTTTATCAATGAATGGAGAAGCAAAGAATAATAATAGAAGGTGGTAATTGAAAATAAGATATTGAGTTGGGTGATTGAAATTGTTGAGGTGTTTGTTCTCTGACCTGGCCATGGATTGTTGTAGAGAGAGAAAAAACTCGAGGTGGAAGTTTAACCGTGGAGTGCGGCGGTTCGGTGGTTGAATTGGAGGAGGAGAAAGAATTGGTCTTGATTGAAGAAATGTAGGAGGAGTTCGTGCTCCCATGGGAGATTTTTCAGGTGTTGGATGAAAATGGTGAGTATCTGATTTCGTTTACCATTAATTCACAGGTAAACCTATGTATATCTGGTTGAAAAAATAATATTTAGTCTTTTTAATTATTATTCAATTTTATTTTATTTTTTAATTATAAAAATAATTATTTAATTTTTTAAATTTAAAAAAATCTTAATTTTTGATATATGATTCTTAAAAGTGGCATATCCCTGTTTCAAAAATTTTAAAGGATTATATATAAAAGATGGAAACTTCATAGAATAATGTACTATTTTTTCGGTATGTTTTTAATCATTTCATATTAATTCGTAATTTTGATAAAATTGATTTCTAAAAAAAATATCAAAATAAATAATTAATCGATTTCATATAAAACGTTATAAAATGCTTGTGTGAGAAGGAATGTTAAGCTACATAATACTCCCACCATTTTATACCGAACATAATGATTTGGTTCGAACACGAGAGCTTCACGTAATAATTTACACTTATTATAATTGGTCGAAGAAGTTCTTGTTGTAATATTTCATGTTATTATTATCTAGTAGTTTGCGCCTCATCTATCCCGATGGTCATGACCGTCGTCGTAAGGTTAGCGTCAAGACTCGATTCTGGACGCCATAGAGATATGGTCAAGGTGATGGACACGACTGTCATTATAAGTTTTTATATATACGTTGATAGTTATAGTTGATGACTTCGCGATAGACAGAATTCTATCTATCATAGATTGTCTAAAAATCGTTTACCATAATATATCTATGACAACGGGTTTTCTTGATCGTCATTATAGGGGGTCATCCTAAAGGTGTTTTCTTATAGTGAGAAGTAATAGCAACAGAATATACTACAACACAGACGTATTGTAATCTCTTCGGAACAGTTAAGTGTAGCAATCAGGAGATTCAGGACGGATGGAGTATCTTTTTTATGACCAGTTCGAATGTTCGTTATTGATTTTTTCGACACTAAGTGAATTTCATCACCTTCGTTCAAACTCATTCCTTTGTAACCAATGTTACAAACTTTAAGGTAACTTGTACAGAGGCCACACTATCACTGCCATGGCCCTTGTGCAATTATACACATAAGAAAAAAGCTGACCAGTAGTAGATAGATTCACATGGACACATTCAAAAAAAGGCATTAAAACTCGCAAATCTGTACATATAATTAACCCAAAGTGACCCTATCAATGATATTCCTCACCAACAATGGCAAATGCATAGATCGGAGCAGTACAAGACAATCCTTTCTGGTTTGATAATTTACCAACTTTTGCACCAAACGATCTGATTATTTGCTTGTCGTGATATCGACATCTGCTTTAGACATGTGTGTGTTAGGCTATGTGTAACTTCTAATCTAAGCATTGGATTATATGATCGCTTTCAATGCTGATTACTTAACTTGGCGAAATACAATCATAATGTACTACAGCTATAAAGGGGCTATTAGATTATGCTTCAGTTGTTGTGCTTTCCTTTCCTTATTCGTGAAAGTGAGATGAAGAAAGAAAAATTTGGATTGAAATTTCTCTTACTGAAAATATAGAAAGTGGATTCAAAAATAGGAAGATCTCCAAAGAAATTTTGTGGTATAATATTAGAAGGAGATCATTTGATTAAAAAAAAACTAGATCCTGAATCTTTTAAATTACTGTTAAGTACTCTTATTAATATAATGAATGTTTCTAACACTGATTCATAACGAGTCATGTTATCCATACTCATTTTTCGCACGTTCTAACACTTATATCAAATAAACCCTCACGTAGAACAATAACGCTAGCGACAGTCCCTTGTCACGCACTACACAAGACTTACCCTCAATTATCCCATGGTGAAGGCATTAGGTAGATTAAAGAAATTTGTCAAGAGTAGTCTTCGTGGGATTCTCATTCAAACAAAAAGCCCAAAACCAAGGAAACGTGCCTCCCACAATTGATCCCCGCCCTTTCACGAAACACACATCACACACAAACTCCTCTGTTTCACCTTAAAAACATCCCTCTTCATCATCTCCATTGATAACTCACCAATGAAGAACATCACAAAACTCCATTTCTCGCTCCAAAACCCAACTCACATCCTCCTCACTTCCCTCCTCCTCCTCCTCCTCTTCGTCTCGCTCCTCTGGATCAAAAACGACCCAACAAACAAACAACAATACTCCGATAATCTCCAATGCGCCTGCGAACAAACATCAGTATCTGTCCAGGAACCAGTTTCAGATCGGACTTTTGGTAGAACTGATTTATTGGTATCATCATCATCATCATCTTGTACTAAAGCTCCCATCTCACTCGCCCGAGCCCTAGTCCACTACGTGACTACAAACACGACACCCCAACAAACACATCCTGAGATATCCGTTACATTAAGGGTCCTGAGCTCACGCGCACCGTGTAAGTTCCTGGTGTTCGGGCTAGGACACGACAGTCTGATGTGGGCGGGGCTGAATTATAATGGCAGGACGGTGTTCGTGGAGGAGGATAGGAGTTGGATTAGCGAGATTAAAGGTAAGTGGCCGGAGCTGGAGGTGTATTGGGTGAGGTACGAGACCAAGGTGAGGGACGCCGAGGGGTTGCTGAGGGTGGCGACGGAGGGGAGGGAGTGTGAAGAGGTGGTTGATCCCAGGTAAGGGTTTTTGGGGTTTGTCTCTGTTCTTTGGAGAAAACAGTCCTGTAAGATCAGTCAGTGCATTTCATCCTTACGAACATCTTATTTACTGAGTTTGTTGTTGTTTTATTTTGATTTTTTATCATGATTGGGAATGGTTAGAACTAGACGGGTGGGTTGGGGAGAACAAGTGATATTACAAGTAACTCTTGTGTAAATCGTTTGAAAATTTTCATTTTCTGGATAGTATGTATTTGAGTTCATGTGACTTGTGTTAATTTTAAGGATTCTAGGTGAATAATGCTAGGGTTGGAACATTACGTATGGAGTTTGGAATAACTAGATCGTTGCTTAGATTTTATAGAGAATAATAGATTTAAGACGATAAGATATAAATGAAATAAAAATATATTATCTACCTAATCTCTTATCTTTCTGATTTATATTGAAAAATTTATTTTTGAAATATAATTATATTAATATTTCATAAATTATATTAGAGGATATATTAATTACTATTGAACATATTTTTCAATAATAATTAGCAAAGGATGGATGGCAAATAGGAGTGCTCGAAAAACATTACACATGTAGTTGTACATGGCATCTTCTCTTGCTTGCTAAGGGAGTAGTTAAGAATAATTAGTTGGTATCCTTTAAAAATATACTGAAATAAGTGTATTTAAAAACTAATTAAGCCCGACGAATGTTGCATACTTTTCCTTTTTTAAATTATATCATTGTGCATTTGGTGTATTTCTATACACAGTTATGGATTGGAACTCTGAATATTAACTATTTATATACATCGTTATGGATTAAAACTTTGGATTTTGAATAAAAAAAAATTGATGTAATATATACTTCTAGTGTTATATTTTCGAGGTATTCCAAATGGTGTCCCCAAGTTCATAAATATATATGGGTTGGAACATATAAGAATCAACTATTGAGAACAAAAACAATGAAGATAAGAGAGATCACAATAAGACTTTCAATCTTCCAGTGCCTCCTATTTCAAACTCTGTTTTGATCTTACCCCTTAATCTTATCCACTGTTTTTAAGTTCTAACACACATGTTCATCACATTCCCATTTTCCCTAACAATAGTCTGTTATTCACTTTGGTTATATCCAATTCGTCAAATGGCAGACATACAAGATGCCTGTTTCTAGTTTCAATGCTGGAATCAGAGGCTAGAATTTGTACTTGATTTGGTACAAGTTGTGTGTCTGAAGAACAACCAGCTATGCAATATAGTCACAAATACAGTAGTAATAATTAAATGATGGATGCAGACCCTGTTATCTATTATTGGAATTATGTTGTCCTGCATTTAGCAAAGCTGTTATCCCTACGAACTGTCGTAATATAATGGACTAAGTGCATTTTATCAGCTGTCTACATTTCTGAAATAGTGGACTATATGTCTAATGATTCATTGTTTTAGGCTCTCATGTCTAATGGCAATTCCTGTAGTTCTGGGCTAATGCGATGTCCTGATCCAGCTAAACGACCTGATTTGAGTTCCGGTTTATTTTCCATGGACACTGCAACATTAAGATGGGGCGCTATACCGGCGTGATTATATTGCTCCATCTGTTCTTCTGTTATTGAAATGTGGTAGCATCTATCTTCAATGCTCAACATCTTGCTTAGAAAAACTATTGGTAGCTATAATACATAGCCCTTAATACCATAGTGTCCGATATGCTGTCTTCGACCCTATCTTCACTTCGTTGCTCTTACACGGTCTACAACAGAACTTTATGTTTGAAGCAGTCACTGCAGCATTATCTTGTTCTCCCTTGTTTTCAATCAAATTGTTTCATACATTTTCTTTGTAGTTCTGTGTATTTCGTCACGGCAATATGTTCGTATACGTATCATTTGATGATTAGCCATCATTGTATCATCAGGTCGTCCAAGTGCAACCTGGCGCTCAAGAGCTTACTAAAGGAAGTGTACGAGGAAGAGTGGGACTTGATCATGGTCGATGCGCCCACAGGATACCACGACGAAGCTCCAGGAAGGATGAGCGCCATCTACACAGCCGGACTAATGGCGAGGAATCGAGCAGATGGCGAGACAGATGTGTTCGTGCACGATGTGGATAGAGTTGTAGAGGATAAGTTCTCGAAAACGTTCTTGTGTGAAGGGTACATGAGGGAACAGGAAGGGAGGTTGAGGCATTTCACCATTCCGAGTCACAAGTCTCGAACCGGTAGACCACTTTGTCCGCCTATAAGTCCATGAAGATGTAACTCACGACGCGTTCGCAGGTCGATTGTAAATGTTGTAATCGGCTGCTATGAGTCGCTATTGTAGATGCTTTGGTTCAATGAAGAATTTTATAATGGTATGTTCTGAGTTGATAATTGATATAACAGATTATTTAGCATTAAACGATTGATGAAGCTATACATTCTAAGCAAAATATGCAACAAGAATATGATCTTATACTGAAAGTTAATAGTCGGAAATCATATCAAAAATATCAAGCACCAAGTTGAAAACATCTAACACTAGGATGAAATAGGAATGAAATAGGTGATTCCATTATCATGTGTTTGTTTGGATGAGAATGGAATGAATATAAAAATTTGCCAAATTGCCCCTACAATTCTATCCGAAAAATCAAACTATATGCACTGTTCATCTTGTCCTCCATGAACCAATCATAAACCCTAGCCGCCATTGAACAACAGCAGCAAGGGCGAGCAGCTCAAACGTCAAGGACGAGCACCACGGCGGTTGTCAGAGGTGGCCGGAGATGCCGGGCAGAGTCACCGACTAGTGGCGGCGACCTAATGCGAGGAACATTAAGACGATATCGAACACGGAGGATACGGCGAACATCGAAGATGACGACCAGCAACAAAGACGATCAATTGCTCCAGACGATAATGTTGATCTGAGATTTGGAAGGGAAAAATTGGTTTGGGGAAATTTCCATTTCCTTTCCAGACGGAATACGTGAATCCGGAGTGGGAGCTGAGGAATCGAAATGATGTTTTTGGTTGGAATCGCATTATTCCCAACATAATACCCCATTGGCACAACCAAACACAATTTCACCCATTTCATCGGAATCAAACAATCCATTCCGCACCCCATTCCGGGAAACCAAGCGCTGCCTTAGGCTTTGAGCTTCAAATAAAAAATGTAGTGTCATTGATTACCAATTTCCTGAGTTGAGGAAAGAACTCATCCAATCATTAACTACCTGAGTCTACCTCAATTTGATAAGGATGTTATTAATATGTCATGATTTAGGGGTGATCGTTGTTATATGATAAAATATATATAACCTTAATTCAATTAAGATGTCAAATTCATGAATAATTTACGGAACAAACAAAAAAATTTAAAAAAACAATGATTTATCATATAATCATATTCTCTTTAATAAAAATAAATAAATACCGTAAATGAAAGAAATTTTCTTACGAAATCATTAATGGAGTCCAAGTTTTGTTTTTATGTGATAGGAATGGGTAGGCTGAGCAAAGAAAGGGACAAGGGTCACGATTTTTCTAGCTCATAGAAGTGCGGTCCAATGTCTATTTATGCCGAATTCAGTATATAAAATTCGAAGAATTAAGATCATGAATTAAATGAACAGTGATATTGACATTTTATTGTTATTTTATTATAAAGGAATGGCGAAGCAAGAACACGTTAAACAAAAAAAACTTTGAACATTTTTGGATCAAGCCATCTATTTTTTCCCATATGTGCTATATGTATTTAAACTTAGAACAAGCTACTATAATCTCCATATTGTGAATACAGCTCCAAAACTTTTATCATATGAATTATGATCATTTTAACATACACTGTATTACACTGAGAAAAGCATATGCGTGTAATCCACATTGTGCATGCAAACAATGAAACACACATACTTAGAACATACAATCCCAAAGTGACAAGAGTTGGTACCTATTTCATCAACCATTGTATAACCATTCGAGAACCGCCCCGTCGGGCCACCATCGATCCCAAAAGGATAATAATTCGCCGAAGTCACCAAATATTAACGGGGCACCAACCCCTTCCTCCTAGGCGATAACTCAGGCGGCAGCATCCTGCCCCCGAGTCATCGCCACTGTCACCATCATCCTGTGCTCGTGCAACATTAACCGTCGCCACCATCAACACCACGGCCGCCACTGCAAGCCACCATGCTGGACGCTTAGTGGCTTCCATTGTGTACGTACGTAAACTTTTGATAATTTTGGTGCGACGTAGTTTTAGAATAGTAGTGGTGAGTGGGTAATGTGTGGCGTGTGATGAGGGTATATAAATAGGAGGAAATTTTGATTTTTTTTTTTTTAGAAATTTGGGAAAAGTGGAGAGGGGAATAAATGGAGTCACCGTTTTCTGCATTTTTGTCAGTGAAAAGAGGGAAAATTAATTGATAGGTGTGTGAGAAGGTAAATGTAAAAGGACTAATCACTGAGCTGCTTGTCCAAACATATGAGCCTCTATGATATTAAATGACTTTGCTAGGTCAACAAAAAAAAAAAAAAAAAAACTAGAAAAGGATTTATTTACCGTGTGAAGTGAATTTATGATTCTGGTGAGAACTAATTAAAAGTAACTTGTGTTTGTGGTTTCTTCCACTCATTGAAAGTTAAGAGTACATTTAACTAACAAATCCAACCATATAGGTAAATGAGTTATTATAGTCAAAATATAACAATATACCCAACATTATGCATTACAATGGTAACGTTTTGATCATACAAAATTTAGCATTTGTCAAATTACATACCAAATATAGCACCTAATATGCCCAAAGTTATTCATTTTGTAGCCAACTAACTCAGCTAACACACGTGGTTTTTTTCTCACTTTACATTTTGTAGATTGGTAAATTATCGAAATAATAATAACAAATTATTAAAAAAATATCACTATTCAAAACTAAATTTTAGTTTTGTCTATTCCAAAATGGTATGACGCATTGAACTTGCTCTTAATACATTGTTTATATGCATCAATAATGCTCCGTAGTTGGACTTGTACAATTTACAAGTTGGAATGGTGTGCTAAAGTTCTATCGGAGGATTGTAAAACGAGTCATGGTAAGCTATGTTCATGACATTATACGAGTTTATATCAACAACGTGATTCAACAGGCTGCTCTGGTCACTAGATTAAAAATGATGTCCTGGTGTATAAGTGGTGTCCATGCCATTGTACTTAGCGTAGTCGCAATATGCGTAAAAGCTACAACGACCGAATGTGTTTGATTGGGATTCTTTCAGTATAGGGACCAAAGGTACTATGCTAAAATGTAAACTCGAACAAAATTGAATCTATAGGCTTTAAAGTTCAAATATCCATCACCTATAAAAAGCTAAGACCAAGAACCTGTGTTTTAAATTGAGTGGAGACATGTACATTTGAAACTTTTCAGTTATTGTAGGTACAGGGGATAAAGGGTCAGCAGCACGGTGTTACTCCCTGTTTTTTTTATTGTTTATGTGAGTGGGATAACATATCCGAAAATATTTGTGATTAAGTTTATTAATATCGATCGTGATGAAAAAGAAAAAAAATAAAATATATATATATATATATGAATAATCTAAAATCTATCAATTTAAGTTTTTGGATTAGCAGTTGGGTTCAGTTCATATATGTATTTTACTCCGATCCGATTAGGACGTGCTTTTCTTACTTGAATCCTAACAATCCAAGCTAAACAATGGATAATTGTAACATAAATGGTGCATAGGTCGAAGTGTTCATACAATATTACAGGGGACAACATTCGAATCAAACCATCCTTACAAAAGTTATACACGACCACGTTGATCAAGTAACTTGCAATGTTTGTGTTATTCATGAGTTGCTTGATCAATCCATACCTAGCTATATTACGAGATGCTATTGCTAGTACTGAAATACTTCATTGCGTATAGTCAGTGGATATGGAATATTGTTAGCGACTGTCAGTCCATTGACAAAAAATCCAATTTGCTCTTCCATCTGTTGCAAAAAAGATAAAAATTTGGATCCATAAGTCAGGATTCGTGCAAGGAAGTAAATTACAAGACGACAACAAGACGAGAGTTCTAAAACTCATTTTTCAAGATTTTGTGCAAATACCTTTTCTTGAAGATGTTTGTTAGCAGCTGTCAGTGCTCCTTCCTTCACAAAAATAAAAACACCGTAACGTGATGTAAAGGTTTCCAATAGAAGTGTTTTGTTTCATCGAAAATATAAAGCAAGATTAATTTATTTGACATAATTTGAAAGATAATATATTCAACACAGATAAAAAAAATATTCATGTACTTATTTTGATCAGCGTGATAAAAAACAATGTCTAGAAAATCAAGAACTATGAAATAGTTCATCAATATAAAGATTCAGACTTAGTGTTTGGATTTTATAAATGACGATAGTTTGTAGGAGACTGATTTACAACCCGCTACAAAATACTCGTATGCATTGACTCATGAATTCAGCAAAAAACCTGTCAATTACTGCAACGAGCAAAGGTAAAAGTCACTAATAATAATTGATTCAAGCGAACACTTCAGTTTCTGCAAATTTCTAGGGTTTGGATTGTTTGTTTGCCCCAAATCATGGTCTGTATTCTTCAAATATATGCACATTTCAGCCCTCGATCGCCGCAGGAATTTCCTTTCCGCGACGGAATCGGCGGAATTCGATCATCAACGTGAAGGAGAATCGCGTTGATTTCTAGGTATCATAAACTCAGACACTCGCTATTCAGTTTCATGTTTTTTGATGTTTGATTTGGGATTCGAATAGCTAGTTGATTGTATTTCGCTTGGTTTCGCTGTTGATTTGTTTTGCATTTGTTTGTTGTGGATTGCTTTTCAGTTGATTGATTATTAGTTTGTGTTTTATGTGATTTGGCAATGTAGAGGGATTGAATAATGTCCTGTTAATGCTTCAAATATACTTACTCGTCACACGCTAAGTTGCGAAATGCGAACAAACACGATGTATCAAGTGGTACACAAGTAGGAGTTGCAGGATAATTCGCCACAGAGCATGTCGCTCACGCCTGCTGTGATACTGTATCAAGTAACCAACTCTACTAAAAGGCTATGGTATTTAGTAGGGCGCTAGCGCGTCTAGGTGCTAGTTGGCTCCAATTACATTCTGAGTCTTGAATTTTTGCCTTACAGAACTAGTAAAACTAAGATAGTTTGTAACTTTATGTGTCTTCGTATGTTTCGTCTTTGTTTTACTACATTCATTACATACTACTGAATATTAGCGAATGAAATCCATCTTTGCTTTCTTAGCCTTTCAGGCACTAGAATTTGGTGAAACCGCACAAGGATGCATAGTACCCTTTAGAGCATTGCTATTACGTAGCATAATAGTGCTCAAGATGGGAAGAATTTTGTATCGGGCTCAAGGGAAGTACTACGTAAGTCAATCACTAATGCATGCACTTAATCTCATATTTTTTGAATAATGCAAATGTACTAGTGGAAAATAAATTGGATTAGGACTGACCTTATTCTTCAGTATCTGGATCTCTTGAAAGAGGATGTTCATCTGGAATTGGGGTTAAAAAATAATCAGTATCACCCACTTGCGTGAAATTTCGAGGGAAAAGGAAGGGGGAAGGGGATAACATAGAAATTAGTTTGAAGTTCGGGAAAAAGCTGTCAAGAAAGTACCTTGGCAGAGCGAATATGATAAATATATGACTCCAAATTTTTTTCAAGTGCGTGCAGCTCATCCATTGTCATTGTTCCTCCACCATATCCAAACATGCTCCTGATAGAGAGCAATTATCACCTAGCGCTCATGAGTTTTTCCTCAGGGTAGATATTAACACTATCGTTTTGGTCGAAATAAAACAATCGCTGCCAAAGAAGCTTTACTATTTGACAATCTATAAGGTTCAAGTTTTTTCGATTAGAAAATAACTCTGGCTGCTCATTTCATTCATTGGTCTACAGTAGCAGGAGCCTCATCTGCTACCAGCTTCAGCATAGCGCCTTGTTTTCTCTTTACAGCTAAATATTTCTAGAATCAATTTAGTGTATCTCTCACCTTATTCCTTATTCCTTATAGTTTCCTCTCTTCTCTGTTGCATTGAATATGATTCCCTTTGATGATTCTTATTCTCGGTGATCTGCTAATACTTCCTTATGTTTGCTTTCTATGCCTCTTGTCTGCCTTTTCCACTACCCTTGCATTTTCATTTCTGACCTTTCTCTCTTTGACGACTTCTTGGACCAATGCGATGGTGGCATCCCGATTCTTATTTTTAAGCCATCATTATAATTCATACTACCCAGTTCATGCACTCAATGTCGTTGAATGGGAGTACTCCTTTGGAGTAGCTTTATGTTATTATGATATCAAAAATTCATTGTCAAACTTTGTTCATAAGCTGCATAATGCTTTGCTGGGCTTTATTAACTTTCATCAATACGGTTCTATGTTTCCTACTCCACTTCTTTGGTTCAATCGTAGCCCTGACTGTTTCATTGTTTCATTGCCATCATGTGAGAAAATATCTCAGCTTCTCCTGTGAAATTTTCTTCTAATGTGAAACGTTTGTAAATTGTAATAATTGCCTCATTTCACTCATCTTATGTTTTCCCCTAGCCATTGAGACACTCAAGGCTATGTATCATCTTCGAGTTAGAAAACAAGCCTATCCTTCTGCATCTCGTTTCCCTCCTTATTTCCTTTTCGGATTTGTTAATCCGTGAAACCATCTCATTAATCCAGTGTTGTTTATATATTGAAAGCGGTCTTTTGTTCATCTCCCTGATTTGCATACATTCAATAGGGTGCAGTCTTTATTGATCTCCCCGATTCACATACAAATCATTTGTCAGCTTATGTTGCCATTAATATCTAGAGGTGCTGTTGTGAGGACCTTTTTCGAGATTGACATGAATTATCATTTTGCTTGAAAGATCAATTGTTTCTCCATCTGTCCGATGGATAAGCACTACTGACTTTTTATGTTACTTGAGTTCAACATTGTAAGTCACTCCATTTTCTTCTGGCTCTTCTTTTGACTCTGATCATCTCTTAGTGCTTTTCTTTTTTCTTTCTTTTTCCATTGATCACATCAATGCAAACTCTCTCGCTAATCTATTACTCCATTCGTTCCAAATAAATTATGATGATATATATTTTGAAATGTTCCGTTTTTATTCTTAACGATGTCAGAAAAATTTTAAACTGACTTAGAATTAAAGTTCACAATTTAATTTATCATTAACGTCTCACAACAATTTTGTAAAAAATGACGTGTGATTATACTAAATTAGACCTTGAAATGTATGTCGTTGCAATTTATTTGGGACGGATCCGTCGCATGAAAAGTGAATACTTATTTTATTTGGACGTCTTACAAAAATTACAATGTTTTTTAATTTGATAAGGAATAACATCAAATCAGATACATTACATCCACTAACTTCTCTCATAGTTGTTATAATAATTTTTTTAATATTATTCAATATAAATTCAACACACATAAATTTTCGTGGGATGAATGGAGTATTATTTAATGGAAAGGGTTTCTCTCTTGTGTTTTTAGTTTGGTTCATCCTTGGAACCAGTTACATTTAATGAGTCTTATTCAACTGTTAGGTAAAAGAAAAATTCTTGTAATTAAGAATAAATAAGACATACCAGAGTCCCTGTTGAAGTAAGTTAATCTCATGTTTCATTAGTTCGACCTCCTCCTTTGAATCCTGTAAGCCCGACAAGGAAGATGCAAAAGGTCAAGCGTAAGAAGAGAGAATATAGTTCAATCAACCGTTTGCACTTGTATTAACGATTGCCATGTTGCTATGATGCCACTGCGTGCAAAACCACCTCACCTGAGCTATTCCTTTGCAGTGGAGTTTTCTCATTCCTTTTTCTGGGTCATTTTGTTTGATCTCTTAATATTTGTTTGTCACTCTAGCATTGTGGGCAACATGTCGATCAGCTGCCACTTAGTACTACTTATGCTGGATGCCTAGAGCCCGATCACTTTTGCTTCCTAAGTTCTTATTTTCGAGGAAGCTCTGCCAATGGTACATGTTCTGTGTTCATTGTTATTACTTTAGAGTTTAGATTGTCAAATCTTGTCTATTGGTCTTTTTATCAACTTCATATTGCCAATCATTTCCCTCCTTTTAACTTGTTCCCGTACCCGAACTGTTGCCCTTTTTCTCTTTTCCAAGGTGTTGGAGGTGTTGGAAGTGTTGAACTCTTTTAACATTCTTTTTCTCCTCCTCTGTCTGTGTGGTCTGTTGGATTTATTTCATGAGCCAGACTCCTAACTTCCTACGGCTAGGATATAGACGTTGCAGGTAAGGTGCTAGGATATCGATATTGAACACCATAAATGTTAAGGGATAATTGTCCTTGAATGCAATTGTTATTACTATTTTTACATACTCTAGACGTCTTAGTTTCTGTTATCCAAACATAAGAAGTTTTTTGGTTCATCTTAGTGTCCCGGGTTTAAGGGAAAAGGCGCTTGAACGTGATTTCTTAGTGGAGTCCATACAGTGAAAGCAAATGATAGCACTTAGCAGGAATAGTGTAGTAAACAATTTTTTTATTACTATCTTGGTCATGATTTGGATTACCCGAGTCTTATTCTTTGAACACTCGGAACTATTTTCATCACTAAGAATTTGTAGGCATTGAAAAGATCATTAAGTGGCTTTGTATACAGTACTTTATAACAATGGGTATAGTATGTGAACAGAATATTTAGCATCTGATACCTACATGAATATTTTCGCTTTTGGTTCCGTTCAGTACAGTTCGCTATTAAATTGAACACGAGAACCTTTGATCATAGGAATAGAATCTGTACATACCAGGAGTGCCTTGTCTTCGGTTTCAGATTCAGCATGGAAACTCTTGGTGCACTTCATGTACCTCTCCATGAGCCCTTGCATGGTTCTTGAATAATTCAGGGCAAGTTAGTTAGTGCATAGAAGAATGATTCAAACACTGAGTAGACGAGACTAAACAAAGAGAGGCAGAGAGGGAGGAAGAGACCCTTTTGTGGCGAGTTCATAGAGCTTGCCCTGAGGGGAGAAAATAAAGACGCCAACATCGGCGTCACAAAGGACAGACAGCTCCTTCGCCTTCTTAAGCAACCCAGCTCGGCGCTTGCAGAAGGTAACCTGCCTGTGCACCGGGTTCTCAATCCTCTTCAGCTGAACCTTCCCACGAGCCATATCCTTCGATTCTATCTTCGGTCCTGATGTGTTTATTTGTTTGTCTGTCTGCTTGCTTGCCTCTGCAGACAACCTCCCACTAGTTTGAACTAGCTTCGAGGTTGTTGCGCTCTCCTCCGGTCTGTCAACCTCCTGAAATTGTTGCGTCTATGTTTGCTTCAAACATAGACAAAACTCTTATATATCTGTGCACTTTGTTGCTATTTTCAAACATAGACAAAACTCTTATATATCTGTACACTTTGTTGCTATTTTCTTAATCGAAATGATTTAAAGCATAATAGCATTGGCATATGTCTGGATGGTATCCTTTGCTTTACACTTCATGAGATGTTTAATTTAGTTTAATAAAAAGCTTAGAGTTAGTGGGCTTTCTTTTGCATCTCACGTTATGTCTAAAGCACTTAAAGGTCACACTAACATACGGGACTTGTGCTTGTTTTTATAGAAGTAGTGGTCTTATAAATGGTGGCCACCCAGGACTCCAGCGTATAGGGCCTACTGGTATAATGCTAGAGATAATCTTAAATTTTGGGGATAGACGTTGAAAGTAAAAAATCAAAATAAAATCAGAAAGGTGAAATTTAACGAAAACTAAAGTCAGAATCATATAAAGTTTTAGCATGTACATATCGACAATGGGTCTCCAAGTTATCTTGAAAAACTAAGGACCGAAATTGAATATTTGCTCTCTCTCTTTTTTATGTCCATATTTTTGTATATTGTTTTATGCTTGTTTAGGGCCATATATGATTGTTTTATGGCTATGCTTTTGTTTGTTTTTGTTTGCATCAAAATAAGACTGTTATATATCATTTCATTTTTTCTTAAAAAATGAAAAACAAGAATAATAAATTGGAAAGGCGATTCTTGGTTCTTGAGTTATACGATTTGAAAAAGACGAGATGCATGTAGTCTTATCTATATAATTGAACCTTTTGAAAACATGCTTGAAGGTGCTTAATGATTTGTCCCATAATGAATTCTGAGTTTATTTTGATAAATTTATTTCTTGTTAATATTATTATCTCTGTCTCAAAAAAACGCAATGTTGGTTTAAATCAACGATGAAGTTATTTAAGTTACAAATCGTTCGCGAGATGATCAAATATCCTTTTATATAAAATTATCATAAAACAAAAATGATAATTTAAGTTATGTATTTTAATGTTGAGTCAGTGACGTAATTTTATTTCGTCGTTATAACGAATAACGAAATTTCTTAAAATATATATTAAATAATATAATAATTATATAACTTTTTTTTAAAGGGCTGTTCGTTCTGAGTGGCTTGCTTGAACGAAGTTGAACTCATATGCACTTAGCTGAAGACGTGACACCACTAACGGCAGTCAGCGTGCAAATCCCTCTCTGACTTCACTGGAGTGGCTACCAATCCTAGTGCCTTTGTGGCCCCTTTGTTGCGCAACTTATTAAAAAGAAAAAGAAAAAATAGGGGTATGAGAAGTAATTTTAGGGGTTTGAAAAACAAGCCTCCCGGGTTTTCCCCGAAGTAGCAGTATGAAAAACTCTGGTCCAGAAGTCTTCAAAATAGTAATACGCCATCCTAATTCATTTTGGCAATCTTAATCCTACACTCCAATATCCGCACCGAAATTGTACTCCTATCTGTTTCAAAATCGATGCATATTCAACGTTTCAATTGACTCCTGACCTGCTGTATCAAGATTCTTTCATTGGTGTTTACCTATTTTCAAATCAAATGTGGTCCAATTTTAGTAAATTTCAGTCTCATGGTGTGTTGAATTTCATCATGTAAATCAAAACAAATCGATAAATTGCAAGCAAAGCAAAAACAAATCAAAGCAAAGCTAGGAAAGCAAATCAAACCAGAGTAGATCAAAGCGACTAATGCTTGTTTTCTTACCACCATGTCAACAACAGTGGTAGAAGCTCCACTGCCAGGCCCACCGCTGCCCTCAATTGACTGCAGCCTCGGCCTATGCACTGTATCTTGCCCACAGTATTGTGTCGTCTTTGCACCACCAATTACAGACCCTTCTTCCTCGTCCTTGGGCTATTGCTTCTCCCCTCTCATAATTACGCTCATCACATTTCTTTTGGGTGCCTTCCCCCTCCTTTGCTGCTACACTGTCATCTCCAGGTATTGTAAAAGGCAGCGACTGAACCATGACTACATCAAGCAGTGGCAGCTTGAGTCTCGCCTCGTTCAACTCAGTCATGACTCCGCGAACATGGATTCAAATTTGATCTTGCAACGACATCAGAGGAATTCGGGTATCAGATTGGATGAGAGATTTATAAAATTGATCCCGGTATTCAAGTACATGAGAGGTGACAAACTCTTTGGAGGGACTGAGTGCGCGGTCTGCTTGAGCCAGTTCAGAGATCTGGAGTGTCTTAGGTTGATGCCCAACTGCCAGCATGCATTTCACGTAGAGTGTATTGATAAGTGGCTGAAATCTCAGTTGAATTGTCCTTGTAGGAGTTTAATCCATGATGGTAAGATATATTTACCTCTGAATCATTAATAAACGTTGTTCTTTCTTGTCTATTCTATTTGTTTTATGGGTGAAAAGTGGCCATGGTTGCTACTGCCAACTGATCGCTAGAAATGTTTCTTAAAACATAGCCGACTTGTGCTTGAAGTTTAACACTTATGGTGCATGTTGAAAACTTGCTGTAACACATGTATTTAGACAATGCACTTTATTTAGATGACTTATTTTTCACTTTATCTCTCCGCTTTTGTACAGAAAGTAATTGGATTTATTTTATGTTGTTACTTGAACGTTTGAATGTACTTCTTAGATCTATTTTGACCTTCTGAATTCAGACGATGGTCCTGCAATACAAAGTCTTCAAGTTGTTGGTGATGCTTACCCCGGAGGTGAACTTATTGGTTGTGGGTGTCTTATAAGAGCAACTTCTCTTTCCTTCCAAGTCGAACTTCGTACCTAATCTGCTCGTCTTGGCTTCTGTTATTCATGAATAAATGCTAATATTCTCATTACAAATCGCATACAGTGGGTTCGCCAACTAGATGATGGTACTAGACAATACATAAGGGTAAGTCCAATGGAGTTGCAATCTAATAAGCTCCAGTGGTTCGTAGATCCTTTTACTTTTGCATAACGTAAAAATGGTACATTGTGTTTTGATCCTTGTGTGCGTTGTTTCAGGTGCCACCAACCCAACATATGTTGTCACAGCTGATGATGTTGACAAATATGTTGCTATTGAGTGCATACCAGTGGATGATACAGGCCGGCAGGTACGCCTAATTATCGACTCTTTTAGTATATGGATTTCATTTTCCTCCAATGAAGGGTTCACTTTGACTTGTGACGCATATCTTTGGTTTTGTATTTATTGTTATCCAACCATCGATCGTTATGTCAAATCTTCACTGTGAACTTGTTATTGTAAGAGTCTTGAGAGTATAGCATTACTTTTCCTTCTTTATCGAGACAATTCATGTTCCTGAGTTTTTATTCTATTGATTTCTTATTGCAGGGTAAGCTAGTGCGACACTTTGCCAATAGTCAGAATAAAATTAGTTGTGATAAGGCTCTTTTAATTAAGCATGGCAAGATGTTTCAAATTAAATCTGGAGAGGAAGTTTGTTGTTTCATGTCCAATTCCTTGGATTTGTTCGTGGTCTCTTCTCTGCAGCTGCCTTTTTCTCTTATATATTTGTCTGAAGATATTTTCACCATTTTCTTGTTCAATTTCGTGGGTTGGTTGTTTCATGTCAAATTCCTTGGATCAACACTTTTTTTTTTTTTTTTTTTTTTTTTGTGGAATTCAACACTAATATGTATTTGAATGCTCTTGGAAGTTTCATGGTTTTTACAATTGCCAGAACTTGATAGCTTCTTTTCTAAATGGATCGCTATTATAGATTTTGTTAATGCTGCTGTTCTTCTGTCATTAAAGTAGGCTGTTTCCTGTGGCCAATTATGCTTGGTATAAAATAATGTTAGATACTCCATATGCATTATGGGTTACACTTCCATAATGATAGACCTGTCAAGTAATCCTTGTTCTCATTTCAATTGATCTTCTTCAGCTAGACCTTGTATCCTTTTCAATCTCTTATGAAAATATTTCATGTAACATTTTTAATTTTTTGCCATTCGAAATGTGCGACATCTTTGCATAGACTAATATAGTGAGCTAAAAGAGAAGCTCAGGAAGCTTCAACTTGGACCTCGTATTATCGAACAAATTGATGGCTCTACTAAGATGGATTATTACATTTGTTCTACTGTTATTCTTGTACTAAGATTTATTTGCTTGCACTCAGCGAATTCGATGTTCTGTCTGGGCTACTTTCAAATTTGAGTCGCCTATCATTGGTTTCTTCCTAACAGATCTTGATTTCATTTTGTTTTGTAGACCCAGAAATGCAATTGGAGATTGATACATATCTTTCTGAAGGTCATGCTACGTTCAGCATCTCAATGCTGGTATGTTTCCTAGAATGCCATTGACAAAGTTTATATTCCTACTGAGAAAATAATGACTTCTAGTAGAAAACTGTAGGCTCGTTTTCTTCCGTAACTCTTAGGTCTCTTGGTGGTAATTTTTCTTTTGATTATCTTTTTCATGACAATTCATGTGCGCTCACCTCTTATTGAGGGGCATCATGCCTGAGTTGCCTGGTTGAGGTGTTGCTCCCGGAATCCACCTTGCCTCATGGTGTACGAGCTGCTAAGCTCTCAGGGTCTGGGCCTGCCTTCTAGTCTTATGGCCAGTCAAAAATCAGAAGATTTTTGAAATTGCAAAAACCACTAGTTTGAAAAGGGTGATGTTTACTCTCTTTCGAAACCCCTGAGTTAGGTTCTTGATTTAAATAAGCATTGCTAGTTTCTGCCAAAGACTTCAAAGTCATAGTGGTTGCCTTGAGCTGAAAAAATGGCCACTTGTTGGGCTCTCAATCCTGAATGCTGGCTGCCAAGAATAAAAGAAAAGAAAAGGAGATTAATTTTTGCTGTTGAGATCTCATATAACCAACCAAAATCATGTTCTCTTAGAGGCTGTTTTATGATTACACTGCTATAATATTTTGTAAGTTTTTTTTTTTTTTTTGTTTGAGATCGATGTGTTGAGATCTTGGACCTTTGCCTTGTGTAGAAAAGGTTATGAATGTGAAGTTACATATTTTTTCTGCGAACTTGTTGAGTAGGCGAATTCAACCGAAAATTGGGAGCCAGCAACCCTTAAGTTAATTTGGTCTGGCCTCCAAGTCAACATCTACAAGACAGGATGTGCACAAATCGTTGAGAAGTTCTCAGAAGACTTATCGGTATGTCCACAATGAGTACATCATGTTTCATGTATCTTAAGTTTATCTGGATAAGTTAGAGATGCTTTTGGTGTGATGAACTGGAATTGACCCAAGATAGCATGTGACTTACCAGCGTCTCAACTCAGTGACAATTTACCTTTCTCTTTACAGCTAAAGTGAGCCTGTGGTGTAACAGGAGTAATTCCAATAATTAGATCTAGTGTATCCATAATGAATTCGAAGTCCGCATTGGCACCTTAAATCAAATATTTTTTTAAATTTTGAGTTTTCTGGTTGCGTTGCGTGTTTGTCTTGAACAAACTCTGCCTGCTCTCTTGAGCAACTTCATTTAAGACTACGGTTGGAGCACGCTTAGTGAAGATGAACCTCTTCTTTGTTCCTTTAGCTGAATTATAGTCTGTTATATCCAATAAATTCACAAGAGTTTCCTAAGGTTACATTTAGCTTCATCTTTATTAATGTGTCTACATACAAAATTGTCTGCCTTGTATGATTTTGCTTGAAACTTAAAGGGTACAATGTAGTCTTATGTTATTCATTTCTTATGCATTGAGCAGATTAAGATTCATTACGGTATTTCAACTCAATTCTATATAACGATTTCAGATAGGTGTTCATATTCCTTCAGCACGGATACTGATGTTAGGTAATGAAGCAAGGGCTGGTTCGTGATCATAATCAACTGCATGCTGTTTTCCATTCACGCAATAAGCCTTGGCTGCCTGTTTTTTTTTTTATAAATTAGCTTCTTGCTTGCTTTCTACTAATTGATCATTACTACTAGCTGCTAGATGCACTCTCTGCAACTAGAAAATCTATTCTGTAAAGTTCCTCCCTGACTAGTGATTCCACTAGCTGGTTATGTTCGACTTAGCTTTGGTATGAGGGGGCGTCTAGTTTTCTATGTTGCACAAAAGAAGGGAAATTCATCATGGATATCCTCTTGGAAACAAGTTGTAAATCTGCCTATTAAGTACTTGGAATGGATACCGTGAATGGTTGGTCCAATGCTCATGGGGAAGCTTCGTTGGGCTGGTTAAGCAGATTAGCATCTCTAAGCTCTAATACAACAGAATTTAATCTGTCGTCTTGTATTCCTCGTTTGGAAGATATGATTATTAGTGATGCCTATTCTTCTTTTTATTTGTCATCTGGTCCAGAAGTTGTACACAATGGTTTATGTAGGCCCCTTATTTTTATCATTTGTGTTGTCAAAAAGAATACTAATGTAAGTTCGTTGTCATCCTGCAGAAAGCGCAATACAGTAGTCTTGACCATGAGAAAGTTCCAGAGCAAGGCAATTTTTCTTGTCTGGTAAGAGGAAACTCGTGCTTTTTCCTGTGATGAATTTGTGATTTTGCAAGTGATTTCTCGCTGGAATATCTAGATATCGGTACTGCTCCATTTCTAGTATATAGATGCTGGTGAAATCATTGCCGACATGTCCTTACAGTTTCAACAGCATGAGCAGCCTCATTGTGCCCGTATTGTGGGCTAGTTTTTCCTGGTTCTGTTTTCTTCTTCTTCTTCTTCTTCTTCTTCTTCTTCTTTGTAATAGTTCCTATTTGGAGATTCTGTTAATACGGTTGCTGCTGGCTGATATTCTCACCAGCACAGCACTCGCACTTGAACACCACAGTTAACTTTTCTAGGTCTTCATGTTTTCCTGGTATTTCATGTCAAAGAGCATTACCATCCATACATTCCTCTGAAAAGGCATCGCTAACTCATGTTTGAGATTCGGGCGCACAATGGAACGCTAAATATTTGTATTTTTGGTATGTGGAAACCCCTTGTTCTATGTAGCAGGTACTGGAAAGTGCGGAAAGAAAACAATCATAGGCATTCATAATCAAGCCATTCATGGCTGACATAAAGCAAATTGGTGAGTTTTCATAGCATATATAGGCCTTCTACAATTTGCGTCGCTGACTTTAATTTCCTACTGGATGAGCTTCTTTTTTATTTGTTCTTTCATTTAATTACAATTTACGGGCTATAAGTGCATTGTGTTCTTCCAAGTTGTTACTATTCAATACTATTTGTAATGAAAAGGAACTGGAATTTAGCAGAAAGTAGAATGAAACATTCTTCCTTGTGTGGTACTAACTAAGTTGCATTGGGAGATGACACAAAGTTCCATCCCTTTCGAACATTTAGTATTCAGATTTCGAGTCGTCATCTGCAAGAAACTCAACTTCATAGCTGCCTTGTTAATCTTTTGTGAGGTGGACTATGTTGTTGGGGACACATTCATGTAAAGATTGTATTGGATACTGGTTAGTACGGTAAAATAGAAGTCTTTCGCTTAGCTAAATGAAGCTGCACGCATAGCTTTTCATAGAGCTTGTTGTAAGACCCCAGGCGGGGATCTTTCGTACTCAAGTGACTTGAGCTCTGGACATTTTCCGTCACAGAGAAGTCGTCCTGCAATCTAAGTTAACATACCGATCTTCAGTGTTTTGATGTTGACCCTGGCCTTGGAACCATTACTTTCATGCTGCCCAACGATAAAAGTTTTTATTGATTAAGAACATTCTTCCTTGATAATCCCGTATTTTCAATTTGAAGAAAAAAGAAGGAATTGCGATTCTTTCAAAAACTTATTAGGATTGAGATTTCTTCTGTGATTCAGGTCCTAACAACTGATGCTTCACAAGGTCGGAGAGAAGCTTGGTTAAGGTCGATGTACCTGTATATTGACAATTCCTTGAAGTACGAGATGGTGAAGCCTTGGCTGGTGGATTATTTCATTCACCCAAATGCCCATGCGCTCTATTTGTCTTATTGGATTGAGCCGTTCTTTGAAGTTTGAACTCGAATATTTGTTGACTTGATATTAGAACTGGTTATACTGGTGTTGAACACTGCCAACATGTCCTTTTGGCAATCTGTGTCTTATCAAATGATGAAACGATCCATTTCTAAGACCTTACAAAGTATATATTATCTTGGCCTCATAAAACATGCAACATTTGTCATGTAGATCATAAAATTGGTAGCGTTATGATGATCCGTGGGACGTTCAAACAATATATTTTGAAATTTATCGTGATATATCAAAGATAGTTTAAATTATGTATTATAATCCTAGGTCAAGTTAAGTTTTATATCATATCATTTAATAGTGAAATAAATGTATTAAAATACGAAATGAACAATGCAATTATTGTATTGTTGCATGTTTTGTGAGGAGGGAGTATAATTAGTATAATTTATATTTATCAATGATATATTATAAATTCATGAAAAATCATATTTGAACATCTCGTAACGCAAATCAAAATTTATGTATTTTTTGAAATTTATCGTGATATATCAAAGATAGTTTAAATTATGTATTATAATCCTAGGTCAAGTTAAGTTTCATATCATATCATTTAATAGTGAAATAAAGGTATTAAAATACGAAATGAACAATGCAATTATTGTATTGTTGCATGTTTTGTGAGGAGGGAGTATAATTAGTATAATTTATACTTATCAATGATATATTATAAATTCACGAAAAATCATATTTGAACATCTCGTAACACAAACCAAAATTTATCTCAAAAAACACAAGTCAAAATTTATCTCAAAAAATCTTAGATACAATCATTGCATCTTTTGTGAGACAGTGTCATCGATGTTTCAATGTGAAGGGAAAAACTAAAACATGAAAAAGGAAAGTTCAAAACATTCATCCTCCTTTGAGAAATTACAACACTTATTTTGATATTATTTTGGTCTCAGAATAAATAAAATGTACATTTTCTTTTCATTCTTTATTTAAAATAATTATGTTTTTTCGTTTTAAGGATGCAACAAAAAATCCTTATTGACACAAAATTAGATGATATTCACTTCATCCTAACTAAATTAGGACACAAACATCCAATATAAATTCAAACACGTAAATTTAGAACGTCAAAAATATCAAATATTTCAATTTTATATTATATTATATTATTTTTATTTTATTTATTTTATAATTTATGTAGGACGAAGCTCCTAATCTAACGTTAATACCCGGTTTGAATTATATATTCGAGTTTCGAGTGGGATGGTACCGGAGGCCGAGGGTTTCCACACACTTTGATTCCCTCCGCCAAAACCCTAGCATCGCCGCCGAGCTTCCCAGATTCACCACCAATGGCTTCCACCACCAACACCTCATCCGCCATCTCTGCCCCCGCCGCCCCACCTTCACTACCATCAACGGCGGTGGAGTGGCATCAGAGGCCGGCGAACCCCAAGAACCCCGTCGTGTTCTTCGATGTCGCCATAGGCACGATCCCCGCCGGTCGCATCAAGATGGAACTCTTCGCCGATATCGCTCCCAAAACGTCCGAGAACTTCAGGTATGGACATTGGAGCTGTTTGTGTTGAATTGGATTGGTTTTGGTTTGTGTGAGATTGTGTATGAGGGTGATGATTTTTTGTGTTTGATTTGCAGGCAGTTTTGCACTGGTGAACACAGGTATACTTGCGGGGAGTCTTCGGTTGATGTTTGTTGTTGACTGTTATTCGTAGTGTCATTGTTTGTTAGCTACTTGTTCAATCGTTTTTCAAAGGAAATCCCGAAGGATTTTCCTTGGTTAACCAAATAGTTCATAAATCCGGAGGACCCTTTAAGTCAGCTTTCGCTGACGGGTTCATCACCACAAAATAGCTCGGCACTCAGCGGGTTTTGAACTACTTATTCAATCGTTAATTCCTTACGTGACCAATAAATGACTTGCTTTGGTTAAGGAGATATTCTAAACCACATGCGTCTAACTTGTAGTTGTTGGTCTCGGAGGCGTAATACTGGAAGAGTGAAAGGTGTTTAGATATGTGAATATTTGTGTAGTCAATCGTTTCTGCCATTAAATTTTTCCATAGAGTTGAATGATGCTTTCAGTAGTTTTTCCCTTGATCATGTGTGTGGGTCTAGTGGTTAGGATTTCGTTTTTTTATTTGTGAGAAGATATGACTTAACGCCACTGACTTAACGCCACGAGTGATGGAAGAGGTACGACATAAGGCTCTTTGAAAGAAACAAGATCACAAGAGGTAGAATTTCATATTGATGACATATATGTGTAGCGGGCTGCATCGATGTGATGAAGGCTTGGTTTATTGTTGTTATTGACATACTTATTTGTTAGACAACAAGGTCTAGTCAGCAGGTTGTTTTTGGATGTTGCTTTATGGCATTTATTTATTTTATAGGAAAAATGGGCTGCCTGTTGGATACAAGGGATGCCAGTTCCACAGGGTTATCAAAGATTTCATGATTCAGGCCGGTGACTTTTTGAAGGTTTGTCCCACTTGAATAGCATCTGCAATGTTGATTCTGCCTTGTGAATTGTGATGGAGGTTATTACTTGGACTGTCATGATAAGAATATAAACCCCATGAGGTTTGAGGATTTCAAGATTGTTATCACCGTATTTGTTGCTTGCCTCAAAGGCATGAACACAAATTGAATCGCAGTTTTAGAGGTGAAGATAACGGATTTCCATCTTCAGAAAACTTTTACGGCTTGTGCCATCCTTTCTCTCTGATTGTTCTTACCCATTTGCTCTCTCCTCCTCTTCTGGTGGGTTTGTCCATGGAATTAATAATCACAACACTTTCATTCGCTAGTTATCTGAAGCACATAGTCTTCCTCTGTAGGGCGATGGTAGTGGATGCGTCTCCATTTATGGGACAAAGTTTGATGATGAAAATTTTATTGCCAAGCATACTGGTCCTGGTTTGCTGTCAATGGTATGCATCAACATCCTTTCAAAACCTCCTCCTCCTCCTCCTTCTTCTTCTTCTTCACTGACTTATATAATTAATATTGTTTAGGCTTATCAATTTCTCTGTTTCCTGTTTCCTCTAATTTCAGGCAAATAGTGGGCCAAATACTAATGGATGCCAGGTAAATTCATCGCTAGAGTTTTTTTTTCCTCGCTAGTTGCTCCATTGCTATATTTTACCTATCCTATCATTCTTGCTTTTCACCCCAGTGCTTTTTTAATGGTCAGCTTTTTACTTATGTGTTTTGCATTTGCTGCAGTTTTTTATTACGTGTGCCAAATGTGAATGGCTCGATAATAAGCACGTTGTCTTTGGGGTATGTTCCTTCAGATATTAATCTCCTGTCCTTATCGCCCTTGTGCTTGCATAATTTTCGTGGAACTTTGGATTTTGTTTGTAACGGTCATTAATAAAATGGACCGTTAATAAAATGAGCAAATAATTACCTGTTTTTCAAATGAACTTCATTATTTGATGAATGATGAGTGGTTATAACATGTAGGGAAATGAGAATAGTGCACTGAATTGGGTAACTGCTGGTGGATGTCTTCTCAGTCGAGGAGTCGATAACCTAAGTACTATGCATCT
Organism: Drosera capensis; assembly: GCA_001925005.1. Taxonomy (NCBI): domain Eukaryota; kingdom Viridiplantae; phylum Streptophyta; class Magnoliopsida; order Caryophyllales; family Droseraceae; genus Drosera; species Drosera capensis. The sequence goes on from LIEC01012064.1 coordinate 211,415, forward strand.
GGTCAAAGCTATAATACTGCTTATGTTTGCAATTTCAAAGAAATGAATTATGTAACAAATTTGCCCTGAGAATAGGACCTTATCTAGTTACCTGGATTGAAATATTGTTATTGTTCTATCCAGTGACCTGATCTACTCAAAAGCAAATAATCTACCTTCACAAGAACAGGCTGAGAAAATGAGAGCTAGCTTACACGGGAAACTTAGGATGATGAGAAATCCACGAAGCAGTCAAAGAAATTACGATCTTTCAGTCTATCCAGTGACCTGATCTACTCAAAAGCAAATAATCTACCTTCACAAGAACAGGCTGAGAAAATGAGAGCTATCTTACACGGGAAACTTAGGATGATGAGAAATCCACGAAGCAGTCAAAGAAATTACGATCTTTCAGTCTATCCTGCTCCATCAGCAGTTGTTTCTATACAGTGATTAATTTTCTGTCATGTGCATAACATCAGTTTTTTTGAACTTACTGAGATGATCTGATCTGTTTTCTTTTCGACAGAGAGTGCTTGGTGATGGGCTTCTTGTTGTTAGGAAGATCGAAAATGTCGCCACAGGACCTAACAATCGTCCCAAACTCGCGTGCATCATTTCAGAATGTGGAGAGATGTGACAAGCAAAGTCTTGGGACTTGTTAATGACTTCTGTTGTGTGTACAACAACGATGCTTGAAATTTTTCGTCAACCCAAGAACGCCACCATCTGTACCTATATCTCTACATGCAATAATGCAGCAGTCATTGCGTGACGAGTTTGAGTGCAGTTGATCAACCAGTTGATGAAAGATTATGGCCGAGCATTTCATTGCGATGCAGGGTATGCTAGTTTTACAGTTTTACTCTTGTAACATCACTTATCAGTTGGATCAAACTTGAGTACGTTTGATCTCCCTATGGTACTTATGTGACGTAGTTTTCATTTTGGCCCTGATTATGAATGTTTCCAGTTTAGTGTAATTCTTATATCGATCGTCAGACTCTCAGTTGTTTCCTTGAATAGTGATTACTAGTGTATCCGCTTACGTTGTTATGTATGAAACCTACGAAACTCACCTCGACTTCATGGATACATAACAACGAAATGAGTTTTATAATCTAGAGGCTCTCCCTTTACGCTGGGTTTCTGGGCTTGAGTTTTCTAGATAGATCTAGTCCTTGAGATTTGTTCACATATTCAGTTTGATGACACAGTGAATTCACGACTCACCTGCGTCACCTGCAGCATCGCGGGGAATAACTGATAGGTGGCTGAGAAGGCGAGGACGAGTTGGCCGCATCACTATGTTGAGGACCTGGTATCTTGATATGACATCCAAAGTAGCAACTTCGCTATCAATGGTAACGTCTTATCTGGAATATGCGGGAAAGTGGAATTCTATTCATTCTCTATTTGAAGTTCTCTGGTTAACCAATAAGCACAGCCCAGATAATCTATTGAATTTTCAGGCGATGAGAAGTATGTGATCTTGTATCTGATGCAGAGTAGAGAGTTCTTGAGAAAAAGTTCTTACCACTTTCTGAAAACCTCTGTCATGAATAAGCTTATAAACGTGATAAAATATACATAATTTTAATCAATGTTGTAGAAAATAGAGAGATCACATGATATTTAAAATCCCTACTAGCTCAGAAAATATAGAGATCACATGGTATTTAAAATCCCTATTAGCTCTTTGTTATAATTTTTATTACTTTTATGTATTTTTTATTATTCTATATATACATTATCTTATAATATATATTAGATTAAAAACATATAATTTAAATTATGATTGATATTTTATACTATATTTTACTATTTGATCTCACATACTGTGGATCAAACTGAATCTCAATAATTATGAAAGTCATTTGTTGTACAAATAATGGTATGGAGGGAATATATCATTGGGTTTATGCATTCCTACTTTCCTACCCCCTCCTTGACACTGAACCGCCATCGAAACCCTTAAACCCCAACTCCACCGCCCCACTCACCTCCACCGCCACCACCGCACCACCACCATGGACGACAGCTTGTACGACGAGTTCGGCAACTACATCGGCCCCGAAATCGACTCCGACGACAACGATTCCGACGCCGACTCCGCCCCCGAAGACGCCGACATCCCCGACGATGATGACAACTCCCCTCACCGAGAAGCTCCCGCCGCCGCCAACGGCTGGCTCACCACCGCCGCCGCCGACGACGTCGAAATGATCGACAACAACCAAGTCGTATTAGCCGAAGACAAGAAATACTTTCCAACAGCCGAGGAGCTCTACGGAGACGAAGTCAAAACCCTAGTGATGGACGAGGACGAGCAGCCGTTGGAAACACCGATAATTAAACCCCTACGTAACCTCAAATTCGAATTAGGCGTTCGCGATTCGAGCACTTACGTGTCGACGAGCTTCATGTTAGGGTTAATGTCGAACCCTAATTTGGTTCGGAGCGTGGCGTTGGTGGGGCACTCGCATCACGGGAAGACGTTGTTTATGGATATGCTTGTGGAGCAGACGCACAGAGGGGTGGAGACGTTCGAGGGGAGGAGGAACGAGAGGCATATGAGGTATACGGACACGAGGGTGGACGAGCAGGAGAGGAGGATCTCGATTAAGAGCGTTCCGATGTCATTGGTGCTCGAGGACGGGAACGGGAAGTCGTATTTGGTGAACTTGATGGATACGCCGGGGCATGTTAATTTCTCGGATGAGACGAGCGCTGCGTTGAGGATTGCTGATGGGGCTGTTTTGGTGGTTGATGCAGCTGAGGGGGTCATGGTGAGAGCCTCATTTTTGGGATTGTTTGGTTGAGTATTGGTATGAATTTGAAGCGGTTCATTGATTTGAGCTCTGTATGATTTATTTGAGCTTGGTGGTTCGTTTCTCTTGAGTTTTCTGCCATTGTATGATTTTTTAGGATACAGCTCACGCAGCCGACCTTGAAGTGTAGGATATCATGATGTCACAAATGACATTATAGAGAGAGATCGGCTCCGATGCTGTATAATAGGAGATAAAATTGACTTGCTGGAAAGAAGTATTGGATTGTTGGCAATGGATATAAGATTGGCTGGTGAATTCTAAAACTAAAAACCTCCTGCTTGGCTTTCTTACCCAGGTCTTATATTAACACTAACGTGAAGCTCGATTTGTTGCTTATGCACATAGAGTGCAGGGGATTATGTGGCATATGTAGCTTCAACTTTTTTTCCCAGCCTCTTTGACTTGCCTTTATCTTGTTTTCTTCTAGTTCTGAAGTAACTATTTCGGATGGTGTTTTTGTAACTTTTTACTTGTTATGTGTGAGATTTGATTTGGACTATAACTTTGGCCACGTAATTCATCCCATTCTTTTTTCTGTAATGAACTTTGCAGGTGAATACTGAGAGGGCCATTCGCCATGCTATCCAAGAGCGCCTTCCGATTGTAGTTGTGATTAATAAGGTGATCACTGATTCCACTTGCTGTTTCTGCTATTCTATTCAATTAGAATGCGTGCGTTTTTTTGTTGATGTGTTGTATTCTTCTTTCTGAAGGTTGATAGGTTGATAACTGAACTCAAATTGCCTCCCAAAGATGCTTACTTCAAGCTAAAACACACAATAGACACTATCAATGACCGTATTAGTGCTGTCTCTTCAACTGCTGGGCGTGCTCAGAGAATCGATCCAGCTGCTGGAAATGTCTGCTTTGCAAGTGCAACTGCAGGGTGGTCATTCACTCTGCATTCATTTGCAAAACTGTATGTCAAGCTTCATGGAATACCATTTGATGCTGATAAGTTTGCTTCTCGTCTATGGGGTGATGCGGTTTATATTCCAGAGAACTGGACGTTCAAGAGGAAAGTACCTTCCAGTGGAGAGGAGCGATCATTTGTTTTATTTGTTCTCGAGCCTCTCTATAAAATTTATAGCCAAGTTGTTGGAGAACATAAGAAGAGTGTGGAGGCAACACTTGCAGAACTGGGTGTTACTCTCAACAACTCAGCCTACCGGCTAAATGTCCGACCCTTGCTAAGGCTTGCTTGTAGTGCAGTTTTTGGTACAGCTACAGGTTTCACTGACATGTTGGTTCGTCATGTCCCCTGTGGCAAGAAAGCTGCAGAAGTGAAGATTGATCATACATATACCGGGCCAAAAGACAGTGTTATTTACAAGGCGATGGCGGACTGTGATCCATCTGGTCCGTTGATGCTTAATATCACCAAATTGTATCCAAAATCAGATTGCAGTGTCTTTGATGCTTTTGGTCGTGTTTATAGTGGGGGGCTTCAGACGGGACAGACAGTGCGTGTACTGGGAGAAGGATTTTCGCCCGAGGATGAGGAGGACATGACAGTGAAAGAAGTCACTAAGTTATGGGTATACCAAGCTCGTTATAGGATTCCTATAAGTAAAGCTCCTCCTGGATCTTGGGTCCTCATTGAAGGTGTTGATGCCTCCATTATGAAAACCGCCACACTTTGCAATATGGATTACGATGAGGATGTCTATATATTTCGGCCTCTCCAGTTCAATACTCTTTCTGTGGTTAAAACAGCTACTGAACCCTTGAATCCCAGTGAGTTGCCCAAGATGGTTGAGGGCCTGAGGAAAATCATTAAGAGCTATCCGCTTGCTATTACTAAAGTAGAAGAATCTGGAGAGCATACTATTCTTGGTACAGGAGAGCTCTACCTTGATTCAATTATGAAGGACTTGAGGGAGCTTTATTCTGAAGTTGAAGTCAAGGTATCTGGTTATCAAATAGTGCTTGTTTTTTTGTTTCGTTTAATGATTTAAGAATCTGTCTTTGAATTTGATCATTCGTGTGCAAATCAACTAGGTGGCCGATCCTGTTGTTTCATTCTGTGAAACAGTGGTGGAGACCTCTTCCATGAAATGTTTTGCAGAAACACCTAACAAGAAAAACAAAATAACTATGGTAAGTAACCGTCTCTCTTGTAGAAACACCTAACAAGAAAAACAAAATAACTATGGTAAGTAACCGTCTCTCTTGTAATCTCCCTGTGCTAACTCAATCATGCTTCGGTAGTGTGAAGCACTAAACTATGTGTCTTAGATTGCCGAGCCATTAGACAAAGGGCTTGCGGAGGACATCGAAAACGGTGCTGTTTGCCTAGATTGGAGCCGAAAGCAACTAAGTGAATTCTTTCAAAAGTATGAGTGGGATTTGCTGGCTGCACGTTCCATTTGGGCATTTGGTCCAGATAAACAGGTTCACATTCTCTTTTGATGATAAGACTGATATGCCTATAGTTGTAAGCTCTATTGATGGAGGATGAATTTCAATATGCAGGGGCCGAACATTCTATTAGATGACACTCTCTCAAGTGAAGTTGACAAGAACTTGCTAAATGCTGTGAAAGATTCAGTTGTTCAAGGGTAAGCATCTCATTCTCATGAATCATTTCCAGCTTTAGGTTTTCCTGATGTTAACCGCACTTCTTTTGGTGGACAGATTTCAGTGGGGTGCTCGGGAAGGCCCCCTCTGTGATGAACCAATCAGAAATGTGAAATTCAAAATAGTTGATGCAAAGATTGCCCCTGAACCACTACATAGAGGCACCGGTCAGATCATTCCAACTGCTCGCCGTGTTGCTTACTCGTCTTTCCTTATGGCTACTCCTCGGCTCATGGAACCGGTTTATTTTGTGGAGGTAGTTCTCGTTTTTCTATTGGTGGTTGTGCAAAGCATACCAATATACAAGGTAGCTAAAATACATGCTTGTGTGGAATCTAATAGTCTGCACTTTCAGATACAAACACCAACGGATTGTGTGTCTGCCATCTTCACTGTGCTGTCAAAGAGGCGTGGGCATATCATTGGTGAGGGCGATCAGCCTGGAACTCCAGCCTATATTGTGAAGGTTTGTGCTCGTACATTGTCTTAAATTTTTGTTCTGCACATATGTAAGGTTTTCATGTACCACATCATGTTGTTGCGGTTGTTACTGTATTATTTGATGTCTTGTAAAGAATACCACATCACATGGACTTTGAACTTTGCACTGCCTTGGGCTTTTATAATTTGCCTTTCATCGAGAAAATATTCAAGCATGAGATTGAGATGTTCCTCTGTGTTGTTTTCTCAGGCATTTTTACCAGTGATAGAGTCCTTCGGATTTGAGACGGATTTGAGGTACCATACTCAGGGACAGGCATTCTGTCTCTCCGTGTTCGATCACTGGGCTATTGTACCTGGTGATCCTTTAGATAAGAGCATTGTCCTTAGGCCGCTCGAGCCTGCCCCAATACAGCACCTTG